>CP135577.1:644485-689997 GCA_032401905.1 Swietenia macrophylla
ATTTTTTGTTTGGCAAATAAGAAAATTGAATCAACTAAAGTAGAAAATTTGTGTGTTTTCATGAACAAATTTTGTTTCAACTCAAAAACAGCGCTGGCTATTCTATCTCAAGAATTGTTTGAACCGTCATCATTCAGTCCACCAATTTACCAAATTCCCAATCAAAAAATGAACAAGGTTTCAAATCAGAGTACTTGATAGATATGCAAAAATAAGAAAAACTGAAACAATACAACACGACACCAATTCAGAAGACAGCATATCTATATATCAAATCTGTGTTGAGTTCAATATTCTGTGCCATACATAGAAGCTCTATGATGTGCCAAATAACTTCCAATTTGTGCCAGTTTCAATCTTAGACATTCTTGCATATCTACAAATCAGAGTACTTCATTGTTTGTTTGCTTGCATTTTTACTTGTATCAACAACAAGTTCACATTTCAAGCTCAGACATTCTTGCACCGATTGATTCACACACAATTATGCAGTCAAACCAGTGTAAGAAAACAAGAAGTAGACAGTGATCTCGACCAACTAATATGATATAGGTCAATATCAACATGCAAACATGTTAACAAGTTACACAAATCGATATTGCAATGCTACATGATTTAGCATAACATCAACGCAAATCCTTTGAAACAAGTTATTTAATATTTAGATAATCCTATAATCTCACTTCTATCATTTCTTCAATAAACTTGATGACTCGTTCAATTCAACCTCTGACACACTATACTTCAAAAAAGACAGAATTCAGTTTGTCACTCTAAATTCAGAATTTAGCCTACCCACATCTCTAAAAAACAAATAATTTACTAATTATCAAATATTTTTCCTCCATACTGCAATCAAAGCTGATAAATTTGCAACATCAAATGAATTTAACACATACGAGCACAGTTTGTCACTCTAATACGACGGAATACTTGATTCAAAGTTATTCTGTTTATAGAAAGTATTCAAGATAAAGGACTACCTCCATCTCTGTATAATCAGTGATGTACTTGAAATGGATCTACATGCTCCTCTTATCAATCTTATCAATGGAGCACTGCAGTGAATATGTTGGTACTCGTTCATCAGGCAAGAAAACTGGATCATACACAGAGCCACTGTCTCCCTCCTTCAAATTTTCATCAATACCATTGTAATCCAAATTCCGCAAAATGCTTGGCAGTCCTATATCATTGTCCTTGCCAAACTTCCCCATTTCTATGCCAAATTTGTGTTTTGAACCTATAAAGCCTTCATTAAAATCTGCTGTAACTGATGCCACTAATGAATCATCATCTTCTGACACCCATGTTCGAAAATTGATCATTGAGGGAGGGATCTTGGGGAAAAATAGTTCTTTAATATTTTTTATTACCCCATCATTGAAGGGGTTTTCCTTCGTATCATACTGATACCTAAAATTTTCATAAGTTTTCTGCAGAAAGGAACCAATAAATTACTATCTAGTGGTTGTTTACATAACTTTAGACATTACCAAATTTTCGTTCATGCCCGCAAAAATGCGCAAGGAGGGACGGGGGGTGGCGGGTGGTGTGAGAGAGAGAGACTGTTTAAGCCTATAAACTAACATGTCTCAATAATCTATCTAATGATATTAGTTATTTAAAGACAGTGAAAATTACAGAAGAATCAACGCTTATGATCATTGGAAGACGAGAATTAGTCACAAAATAGCAATACGTAAACAGGGAAAAAATAAAATAAAGTATGAAAACTAAACTACTCCTGAATTGTGCAGTAGTTATCTTACAGAAGATGAAGTAAATAGCAACTAAGTGAAAGATAAATTTGGAAAACACAAAAGACAGTCACAAGCAATTTGGGTGCTTGTATGTAAGTCGATTTAATTTTAGACCAACAATGATCAACAGAATATGGTAAAACAAGGGTAATAAGCATTAAAGGACAATGCATTATATTATCCATAAGATGTCAGGCATGTCATATGTATGCATAGATTCTCTGAAAGTTGGATATTGTGTGAGAATTGGATAAAAGCCCTTTGCCTTATAAGAACATACGCTGAGATACTCTAATTAGATAATAGAATCAAGAAATGCAACATAAAAATCATAATTTTTCAACAGGTCAAGCACATAAATTGAGTTTCAAGCTACAATGAACTTATGAGCATAGATTCTCTCCCAATAGAGTTCGATGTAGATGTATCATTACCCATGATTGTGTATTGTGATAAAATGAGAACCACCACTTTTGTTAAAATGTATAGTTCAGCATGGGTTGTGGTGTGTGGGGCGTGCGCGGTTGTGTGTGAATGTTTGGCTGTAGTAAGACCAATATTTTGATCGTGAAAATCCTTAGGACATGTTAATATTATTTACACCATCACCTGGGCAAGTCACCTATGTGTGACAAGCAATCACCAAAATAAAAGACATGATCTAGGCTCTATTATCACATTCTTTTAGATATTTTGAGAGTTTTCTACGTATAATCTTAGTCTATATGATATAAACTATCTACCCCAAAATTACACATAAAAATATTCTAATTGAGGTTATTATTTATTTTGAATGGATAAAATTAATTTAAATTTAAATTTATAAAAAATTAGCTAATTCATTTATCATTATTTTTTATAAATATTATTTTTAAATAATTTTATTTTTAGATTTAGTTGGATAATATTTAGTTAAATATTTTTTTTCTATTTGATATTTATTTTAATTCCTACTTTGTAAAGAAAAATTTGTGTAAACATCTCTATTTAAATGAGAAGAATATTGAATAAAAGTTATATCTATTTTTCCTACCATTTTTACATGGTATCAGAACAAGGTTCAGAATAACTTCTTTTTATCCAAAATAGCCAATCCAACACAAACATCGTATATTGGCTCCTCTAAAACTTCCCAAACTGAACTAGTCTCATCTTCTTCACAGCCTAACCAGATTACAACACATTCATACAACTCCGAAAGTTAGGTTTTGTAGATTACCCAGCATAGACTTGATGGAACAAACTATTTACATTGGTCTCAATCCGTGACCATGGTAATACATGGCAAAGGGAAGTTAGATTTTTTAACAGGGGCAACGCTTGCACCATTGAAGATTGACAGAGCTTACATTACATGGGAAGCAGATAACTCAATGATCATGGCCTAGTCGATGAACTCTATGGGGAAAAAAAGAGGCCAAAATTATTTATCCTATAAAACTACTAAAGATATATGTGACACAGCAAAGGATATGTACTTAGATGTAGGTAATTTAACCCAGTTGTTTGAACTTAAATCTGCCTTAAAGGAGAGCAAGCAAGTAGAATTGTCAGTCACAGATTATTATAATAATCTAACTGGATTATGGTAAGAGTTATATCTCTTTAAAGATATGACAAAGTATTGTACTGAGTGCAATAAGAAAAATCAGAATGAGCTAAATGCAAAGAAAGATTTTGATTTTCTTCATAGACTCAATAAAGACTTAAGTCTAATTCAATGACAACAATTTGGATATTACTATTATCCTATCGCGTCTTACTAAAATTAGTATGGTACTTTACTTTGGCAAGCAAACACATATCCAATCCAGACATTGACGAGTATTTTTTATTAGAAGTCTTGACTTAATATTTTAGTTATAGGAAATTTTAATTTTAAAAACAATCTCATTATTATATATCATGCATCTCATATATTAGTTTACCCATCCATTTATTTAACTAATTCTTTCTATATCATATATTTCATACATATATTAGAAAATAAATGTGGCCTATTTATAGCACATTTCACATTGATATTTCTAATTCTAAGATAAATACAATTTTATCAAATATAGTTGATTGTAACTTCATCAATCTAATCATATTAATCTTTTAAACCATAAATATGCATCATGCTCAATAAAATATATATTCATAAACATAGAATCATGTTATACTAATAATTTAAAGTTAAACTAGAGTTCTAAATATAACTTTACGCTGATACATCGATGGTCTCGCTGGTCGATCAGCGAGCGAAGTTAAGGGACAGCACCCTTGTGAGGTTTGGGAACAGAGCCTCCAAAAGGTAAACAGATTTACCTACCTCCTTACTTGTCAAAATTCATATTTTGAAATTTTTAGAATAATGTGATCAGAATGTATTTAATCATATTAAATACTCTTATTTATTTGATCATATTAAATCAATAAGTTAAATCAAAATAGAATCATATTCATATACAAAGAAAATAACCACAATCATATTTAGTCATAATTGTATGTCAAAACTCATTAATATGAATTCATATACAAATAAAAAAGACCAGAATCATATTAAATTATAATCATATATCAAAACACATTAATATAAATTCATATACAAAAAAAATGACTAAAGTTACATTCAATCACAATCACATGTCAAAACGCATTAAATTCATATATAAAGAAAAATGACTAAAATCATATTTAATTACAATCACATGCCAAAATGTGTTAATATGAATTCGTATATAAAGAAAAATGACTAAAGTTATATTCAGTTACAATCACATACCAAAATACATGATTAATATACAAAGAAAATGATTAGAATTATATTCAATCGCAATCACATATCAAAACATATATATACGGATTCATATATAAACAATAACATCTAAGTTTATTTTGTAAGTTGACTCAAATACTATTATAAGCAAACCAATACACACACGTAATAGAAATACACAAAATAAAATGTTTGCTTTCTAAAATTTATGCGACAAATCCTAAAGTTATTATACGTATATAATTCAATACCACAAATATGTACATACCTTTAATTTTTTTATCAAATTACAAACACAGATTAGTTGTCTTTACGTCTATATGGTATCCATATGATCAGATATCTAATCGAAGTGCTAACTCTTATAATTTAAATGCGTGATATTTTGCGCATTCTTCTCTTCACAAAAGTAAGAACCCAAAAATAAAATTTAGGCACACCCTTAAAAATACAAATATCACATATTTATTGTATTATTTTAGATTCTTAATTTTAACTTAAACTATTTTGTTAGATTTTCTTATAAAATTTAATTTATTTAGTAAAATAAGTACTAAAATATTTAATCCAATCTTTACATAATACATTTAATTAAAATTAATACCGAAATAATTCAACGAATTCTACACCTATTTAAAATTTTATATATATATATATATATATATATATATATATTATTCTCGATCTCAATATATAACTTAATAAGTTTTTGTTACATTAACATTAATATTAAAAACTAATTTTAGTATTACAAATAATGAGTGGTGCCTAACAACATATTATAACTACTCAAATGACGAGAATGTCAGTGATTTGACATCACCTTATTTGTGACTAACATTGCCGTATAATTCAATCCTTTTATTCTAGATATCTTAATTGAACATGAAATATAAAATGTGTTATCCTTGTATGGTCCAATTTTATATTTTTTTGATATCCTAATTAAACTTATTCTATCAAATGAAATCATTATCACATATTGACTTATTTGAACATAGTTGTACTTTTCAAAATTTCACTCAAATAAAAAGTGCAAGATATTATTACCATTATATAGGAGAGACAAATTTTAACTTGATCACATACATTCCTCTACACGAGTTATGTCATATTTGATTATTTTATTTATAATTCATCTTATTATAGATAATATTTGAAAATAACAAAATATATCATTTCCTATATTAAAAACCATAATGATCTCAAGTCAAAGGATCACATACACCATTATCACTATGAGAATTACTTATAACACTCGTATAATGATCTATGTAGTATTTTCATAATGGGTCGATTCACTATATTAGTTCACTAACTTATACCTATGTGTTGGCTTGATATCTAATATTATAATATATATATATATATATATTGTTATCAGTCACTGTACATACTAATCTCAATGCATTATTATTACCCTATTCACAACAATACTTAACTAAGAATATTTAAAAATAATGTTCAACTAATTAAACTTACTATTTTAAGAGTATTAATACATTTATTAAATATATAAATATGTAATAATAAAATAATTAAATGATATATATAAAAATCAAAATATTATGATATAAACATATCAAACATTCAAAATACTATTAGATTTATGGCATATACTAGCATTAATAACTGTCAGTTTAATTTTTTTTAAATCAAAACCAATCTAATATATTTTTAAACTAATCTAAATAAGAGTTTACTCTACTTACCCTTAAGTTTTTCAAATTATCAATTTAAATCAATTCGATTTGAATTTGTTCACCCCTAAACTTAATAGATAAAAAGCAATGTCAATGTATGAAGAAAGAAGAAAACTATAGTTTAGTCATATTAGCTTGAGAAAAAGTAATAATAGGTCTAAGATAACAAACAACAAAATATGTAGCGGCCAAGAGACTATCAACAACTGTTTAAAAAGTAGTCATCATAGTGAGAATCTTAATAAGTATGAATCAAGCTCCAAATTAAAGCTATCATTAGAGACGAAAATTTTATTCATAAATACGTAAACTTGCTATGAAAATAATTTAGTATCCTTCTTAGCATGCTTGGAATAGATTTGAAAAAATAAAATAAAATTTATAACAGGTTTGGAATACATATAAGTAAAGACAAATATTTACGAATATTTATAATTGATACTTATGAATATTTAATTTTTTTAATTTTTATTTCTTTATAACATTATTATTTTTAATTAATTAATTTTTAAAGGATTAGTTTCAAGCTTTTCAATAAAAGTTAAAAAATTTACATATTCGATTGATAAAAATTGTTATCAATGAGGATGTAATCAATGAAGAAAATTGGTTATTTTTATTATTTATAAAAATATATTCTTCATTAATTTATAAATTATTATTCACTATTATAAAAATTATATTAATTAAGTGCTAACTATAATTAAGCAAAATGAAGATTTGAACTAAACCAAAAGGAGGGAAAATATTCTTTATTCCTTAACCCAACAAGAAACTGACATCATCCAAATAAGAAAGAAAACGATTTTGTGTTTTATGACTTAGGGTTTTATTTCCAGACGATTTATGTTCTTTTTCTCTTAGAAGCCATAAGAATTAATTTTGGTAAAGTTAAGAATTTTTTATATTTTATAATAAATAAAGATTACTGTTAATTGATAAAATAAAATCTAAACTCTTTATTTTTTTATATTATGTATACTTAATTTTTAAAAGTTAAGAATATAAAAGATTAGGAGAGGATTTCAATTCTTGCAAAAAATACTAATTGTGAATATTAACAAAGATAATGATGTAAAATTATGTATATTATTTCTCTTCTAATAATTTAAGTGAAAAAAATTACCACTAATTTAACAAAATTACAAAATTGGGCATAGTTAAAAATTAATGAAGTGATTTTAGTCATATAATTTTTTATTTATTAATTAAGATATTAAAAAATTAAAAATTAAGGGATAATATAAAAATTAATCGATGAACAAAATTCAAATAAATGATTGAATAACATTAATACTATTTCATAATTTATTGTTATTATTAATTACCAAATTAACTATAACTTAAATAATTAATAGTTTTAATATGACTAAATTCTAATTTTAATTTGAGAAAATTTCATTTAAATTTTCAAATTTTCATAAAATTATAGATAAAAGTATAATTTCTAAATTTTTTCACACTAGTGCCTACCAAATTCGAAAATTTAAGAATTTTGTAGGTATAAAACTCAAATGATGAATTTCATCAAAATAATAATAATAAATAATAATCGAACGGGGGAAAGAATGTCATGAAAAATTTTTATAAATTATGCTTTTATTTATTGTGTTTTTGGAAGTTCAAAAAGAATATGATATTATTCTAATTTAGGACTGATTTGTTATTAAAATATAATAATTTTTAAATCACAAATGCCGTGAATGTAAATATTTTATGTCAAATATTAGTGTAAAATAAATAAATCTCACTAAAAACTAATAATATTACCAAATATTCTTTTGTGTTTTTCTTTCAAAATACAGCAAAGGACACCACAATTTCAACTACAGCTTTAATCTTACTACTATAAAATAATTTAATATTTGTTTTTAGTAAGCTCACTCTCGTAGCACTTCATAAATAATACCTTCTTAACACTTTCATGACAGCGGCATCAATTTTTTAAGTACTCTTTATTAATAGTTTAAAGCTTTATAGACATCTAAACAGGGATTGGACAGAGAGGACCCTCCGGCGAAGAGATAAATATTTCTGAACCCTTGACCAACCAAATATTTGAAGAGCAAGCAAAAGCTTAACACAGAGAAATTACAGTGTCATCTTTTTTTATAATTTTGTGTATATTTTACTCGAGCGAAACAAAATACTTAATAGTATTAGATTTTGTCCCATAAAATACCCCTTATAATAATAATAATAATTTTGGGTTTTAGTTGACAAAATGCTTGATAGTATATGGGGGTGGTTTTGCCTGATAAGGTACCTGATGATGTTGGCTTTGCTTGACGAAATAATTAAACACGCGCGCGCGCGCATACATATATATATATATATATATATCTTATGGTATTGGGTTTTGCCCGACGAAATGCCTTATGATGTTAAGTATTTCTCGACAAAATAGTAATGTCAAATTTGTTCCCAAAAAAAATAAAAAATAAAAAATACTTGATATTATTGTATTTTTTTCTAACAAAAAATACGTGTTAAATTTGTTAGACATTGTTCAATTTGTCTAACAACATAAGATTTTCTTATTAAAGTAAAATTTGCTCGACAATATTGGGGGCAAACAACAAATGTTTTTACATGATTTTTCTTCAGGGAAAAAAAATAAAAACAAACTTACATTGTTATTAATTAGTTAAAAAAAGAAAAAGGAAATTTGGTATAAAGGATTAAAGTCTGATCACATGCCACTCCTTGTGCTGCCTCCAGATGATAACAATAATAGCAGGTGGGGAATTATTGGCGGTGATACTAGGAGGAGTTTTTGTAGACTAGAATGATCAACTATGGAACCCATGCTTTTCGGGATTTTTGGGTAGACTTGACCGCCAATCCCTGGACGCAGGTGAAGGATATTGGAAATAGACTCTTCCTCAATGTCTGTCGAAGCATTAGACTTTTCTTTAATTAGCAAGCCTAAACGCATATACTCCCACCGATTCTTGTCAAGAACCGGATCTTTCTAGACGACCCAGAAGAGAAGGTAAAGACATGGGAAAATTTTATAATAGTGAAATCATTTTGGGAGAAGTATGCGTGCTCCACCAATGTGGGTTGAACATGTACTCTTCAGAGATTTTGAACTCTTTAAAATCATTACGTGGTAGAAAACTGCGGAATAAGGAGTTTTTCAGATAATGGAAATTTGTTCCGTTGGCGTGTCTTATTGCTTTTATTCACAGAGTTGTTAAACAATTTGCATCTAATTAAGTCTGCCATTGTTTTTACTTATTATTCTATAATTGAAATTCTATCACTACCATCTACACCAATAACTAATTTTCTAGGACTTTTTATTTGCCTACCAAGAAAATAACAAGCAGTGCAGCAACTGAAACCTCAAATGGAACTGAGAAATAGAAAGAGTATTTCTAAGCAGATTTACAGGCTTTATATTATAATTACTGTAAAATACCAACCGGCCAAACTGCACATGTGCATATACGTACAGCTGCTAAAGTTATGGCTTCATTATTCCATACAAATACACTTATTATTGTTATTCATTTATTTATTTGTTTATTAAATTGAAGATCTCGAGAAAGAATCAGTCTCTTTCATCTTGATTGTGACTGATTCTCTTAACAAATCAAATGCAGTAAAAGAATGCGGCAAGACTACAACATCCATGTTCTTGCTAGCAATTTCAAGTATACTTTGTTTCGGGACCACCTGCATAGGTTTGCAAACAAAAACATTAATACCTGAAACCTCTATTCTAGATATTACCCATTCTATAGTAGGTCGTTCTTTGATTAAGTTCTTAAGATTTGAAATAAGGAATTCGATACCTTGTTTGGATTTTGGAACGAGTTCTCATCCTTCAAATTGCTAGATGTCAGCAGAGTCTTTGTTGATCCAGATACTTTTATGGAATTTGGCTCTAGCCCGTCAACAGAAACTTTCAGACTCACTGCATTGCTTCCGAAGTTCACAACCTTCATATGAAGATTTGTTTGAACATGAGAACTGAGCCATGGGCATCAACAGAACTATACGTCCACTTTGGTGGAAAAATTGGTAGATGCAATAGATGCAACTGAGGATTTTGCACATGTATATACAAAACACCGAGTCTATGAGAAATAGAAATCAAAGGAAATAGTCGGCCAATTTCCCATATGACTCACGATACCCTATTCTGTTTTAGCTCAAACCAGGCAATAGGTATGTAGAAGTGAACATGTCATCAAAAATGGGCAACGCCTATCAAGAGAGAGAATCATCTAAACTGTACAAGGCCTTGTATGCCTTTTTTCTCAGGGAATATGCATTGAATAAAATTAGGTTTGAAAAGAAAATGTATGCTGGAATGAATTAACAAATCATAAAACTGAAGATTGATTAATAGAACATAAATTGCCAAAATCAAAAACCTTTATTGTCAGATAACTTTTGTCATTCTTTGAGTCTTCCCAAGCAATTGCAGATGCAATGATTGAAGTAGATGAATTTGTTTGCAGGGTTGCATTGAGAAGAGTTGCACCACTTGACTGTTTGAAAAATTGTTGCACCCAGTAGCTAGGTGTTCCATATAGATGTGAAGCGTTGAAGACAATTGCATCTGGATTCCACCTTCATAACAGAGTTTTATAATGTCAAAAGCAACAGATAGGAAAGTACCATTTGTAAATTCAGAGACAAAAAGAAACTGAGACATACCGCCTGTCATTGGCATGCACAAAAAGTGGTGCATAACTAGCCATCTCAACAAGATCGCTGCAGTTAACACAGTTGTCATCAGCAGCTTGTCATGAGCATTGGTGATTAAATTTTAGCTAGAAACAGTAAATAATGTGGCATGAGAATTGTCTAACTTGTGTTATAGATGTCTACTTTTGAAATTTGTTCTTGTTCACCTTAGAACCAAAAAGAAGTAAGATAGCAAAACAGAAAATAATCCATCTTTAACAACCTGTTATTTTCCAGTCCAATAAGAAATCCAGCTTCAGCAAGTGCTGCTAAAAGACTTCCAGTGCCAGCATCTTTTCCAGTCACAGCATATTCACTGACAAAAGCCTGAAAAGTATCGAATGACAGTGAAGATTCACATATATGCACCAGTAACCAAATTCTTAGGTCATAAGGAAGCACATCAAGGCACCTTGGGACCACTGCGTGATGTACGATCAAACTGATGAGCCATGGAAAACAGGTTGCTGGCAGATGTATAAATCTGATTAAGAATCAGAGAACAAGAAGGTGAGTGTAATGTTGCCAAGAGAACCCAAACATTATATTATAATACAAGAAAAAACAAATATTTAAAAGCCATGAGAAATTCAGACACTATGTCAAGAATTTTACATGGAAATCATAAAAATCAGCCGGATGATCCAACTGGCGAGAAGATCCATCACAGTTTGAGATTATTCTAATGTCCGGGTAGGCACGTTTTATAGCATCATAGAACTTGAGATAGTTTCCTGGTAATTTAAATCAACACAAGAGTGAGTATAGAAATGTAACATTGCCAAATCTTTTCATGATAAAGATAGAGAACTTCTAGACTTCATAACAATTTCCCAATCAACTGAAAAAACATAGTATCAATAAAAATATATAGAACCCAAAAAAAAAGAAGATGACACTAACATGGCAATTCATACATCAGTGTGATTAGTTTATACCTCTTACCCCACTTTCCTTCACTGCAATATCTTATGTTGGCATTAGTATCCAAGACATACTTATCTCATCTGTAAGAACCTAGCATCATATATAAAAAAGCTTATCTATTCCTATTTCATTCTTGATAAAATGTCAACCAAAAATATTTAAAGAGATGCTTTGAACATTTTCTTTGTCTCCCCTACAGCAATTGTAGCAGCAAATATCTAAAAAGAAATTTAAAAAAAAATGGAAAGGAAAATTATTTGACAAAGATCTCATGATGGCTGAGTAGACAAATTGTAGAAGAGTTTAAAACCCTTCACTACAAATTATAGTTCGATTTTTTTTTTAAGGCTATCCTAGGGTTCTTTGTTTCACAACTACCGATAACACTAATCCAAGCAATTAATTACCATTTACATACTCAAGATTGCTCATCTTACTTCACTGTCATTAGATATCTGTAGTTATTTAATCCAAACCAAAGAAATGAATTAGAATGGTATGCACCACCTATGTAATTCTTTTTCCCACAATCTTCATTCCCAAGAGCAAAATATCTCAAGTCAAAAGGTTCAGGGTGTCCCATTGCAGCTCGTACAGAACCCCATTTGGAGCTAGGATCACCTCTTGCAAACTCAATACTATCAAGGGCTTCCTGCAATTAAATTGAACATTGTTATGAAATAGAGAGGTCCTTTTAACCTAACAATTAGTGCCACCTTTAGCAGCAATATGTGAGATTAAGTTTCGCTGGACAAGATTATACCAGATGCAAGGTGCTTTTAGAATCAAGTTTCTATATTACGTTAAAATTCAGAAGTAATTAGTTAACATGTGGCCATGTGTGAGGGTAGAAAATGGACTAATTAGTATCTAGACCATTTTTTCTGAAAAATAAGCATAAAAGAGATTTATTGTTCCTAACATCAAACTAGAAACATAAATGGCACATCTTTACTCGTGATTATCCAATAACTGGATTTAGCAAAAGTGCACATGCAAGTAAAGCAAAGAGAATTTTTCGATTAAGTCAAACTCAGGCCCTTAACTCTACTTTAAATTTGTAGTTTATAAGCTCCAAATTGTAATTTCTTTTCTTCATCTTGCAGATCTCTATTCTGGTTAAAAAGCTTCTCATAGTATGTATTTTTTGAAATGCATACAGTACTACAAGTATCTCAGAAACCTCAATGGCAAGATGTGAATATTGGATAATATAATATCCCTTGAATGTCACCCACCATAACCAACTTGTAAACCTACATAAACCCACAGCCTGAAGGGATACCAGAAATCATTTAGTTGTATCTCATCAAAAGAGAACAATGACCCTTGAACAATACAACTTAAGTTCATTGGTTGATCATTGAATACGAAGTCAATTTCAACTACCTTCTTGTTATCATAGACTCAAAAAAGTAATTTGCAATCAGATCTTTAATTGCAGTTGTTATATTTCAAATTAGAAGATTCTGAACCAATGGTCAAGCAAAGACAGACAGCAGACTTGCAGACTTACTTGCACAAAAGGTGAGACAGCAGAGGTATCAACTTGATCATTATGGCTGATTCCTGTTATAAAACCAAAAGGAAAAATAGATAAATCAACCACAAAGGCCAACAGGAGGAAAAGGAAGGATAAAAGAAAAGACAGCCCAGAAATCAAGCAGATACTTAGTACCATTATTAAATACCCAGATCGGCAGTGAACCAAGGTCTTCTGCTAGCTGCATAAAAAAGTAATTTTGTCTTGTTATTTACTGAAGCAACATAAAATGAAAGAAATTCAGCTCCTAAAAACTCAATAAAACTTCACCTACGGAAATGGATGTGATACCTACTTGAAGAAACTCAAAATAGCCCATTCCATCATCCGTCCAGTACATCCAAACATCACCAAAGTGCCCAGGTCTTTCCTCCCAAGGTCCAACAGTTTCTTTCCACCGAAAAGCATTTCTTAACCATTCGCCTTCAACAAAACAGCCACCTAATGCAATATAATTTGAAATATTTACTTTTGTTTCCCAAATTTTGGGCCAAATGTAGCTAATGATGGGAAACCAGATACAATATACTGAAAGTATACAGTAGAACCTTGAAATTTTGCACTTGATAGATAAATAATCTATTAAAATTATCTTTCTAGTCGCAACTGCAATTAAGATAAATAAAATATTTGGCTATAATATGATAATTTGCTTATATTATCAGTTACATACGCTGGTTATTTTAGTTTTAAAGCAAGTGGCTATATGACATAACAAGGGAAAGAGGAGGAGAGTAAGTTGAGGCTGTGGAAAAGAACAATTTAACCTCATGCTAAAGATACATGTTTACAGAAACCATAAATGATAGTGGTAAATTGACTAGTTATGAACACCGATATTAATTAATAATTTGCAAGAAAACCAAAATTTTTTTAATTCCTTATTAAAAATCCCACCTGAGCTGAAATTTTCAAACAAAAAGAATTCTTGCTTACCTGGAAATCTGACGAATCGAGGTTTAATATCTGCTAGCATTTGTAATAGCTCACTTCGGAAACCATGTCCCTATGCCAAGATAAAGGTACAGAAAGACTATTAAGTCATACTACGAAACAGTTTGAAAACACTACAGACACGAGCAAACTATTCAACCCTTAAATATTTGATAGTTTTCATAAATCATTAATTTTCTAAACTGACCAACTACGAACTAGAAGTTCGTTTGAAACCCATGTTGAACTAATAAAGACATAAATAAGCCATTAAAAGGTGTGTAACACCAAGCACAGGAAGCATACAAGCATAGCATGTGTGTGCACGCATGTGTGTGCACGTGTATGTCTTTCAAATGCTACCTCATTTTCCTAGATACCCTTTCAAACTAGTCAATAATTAACTGACCATCATAATCCAATAAATGCCAGAAAGGGAGAAAATGTTGACCAACAAACTCTCTTGTATGCCTGAGTTTCTAAATTTTTATTTTTAACTTCCGCAAAGTTAGCTCCACTTCAGTTCCACTTTTAAAAAATATGCTTTGGATCCCAAAATGACCAGCATTGCTTATACTTCTGCTTTGCGCACTATTTCTCTTCTGTCCTACTAAGTCAAAACTGTTAAGAATAAAATAACAGACAATCTAGAGTTTGTCATATATTCTTTACTAATAATTTTTCAAATAATTCAATTATTCTTTGTGCACTTTATCAAGATGAAGTCATGATATATGATTGAGCAAGATAATCAAATTTTCTCTTTGAAATGGCCACAAGTAGATTAAAAGGAGGAAGCAGAAAGAGCCCTACATAATGCAGCCATTAAATATCACTACTAGTTTAAGGATTTTTTAAATTCAGGATGTACTAAAAGTTTCACTGCTCTGGTAATTCCATTTCCTCCTCAAACTTCTATCAGTGAATTCAAAATTGATCTACAAATTCTCTAACTACAAAAAAATAAATAAGTATATTCAGAACAACAAATAATAGAAAATCATTACAATCAAGACACACAAACAAAGAGAACTAGAAAGTTGTTTCTTTCATCTCTTAAGGAATTAACATAGAGTTTAATGTGTTAAAAATCATGCATTATCAGAGGAAAGAGATGGTTCTCGTGCATTAAAGCCAATGGATAATACAGTGTAGGCATTGTAACGAAGAAAAGAATAGCTAACGATCATACACTTATTATCCAGTAGACTTTTGTCATCTCTATAGAAAGATTTTTGAAGTCACTCCCACTATGGAGAACTTAAATGATAGCATAGAGCCTGTCACTTTGTGGAGCACAGCAGGTGTATAATTGAGCACATGCGACATGACCTGTTACACCTAATACCTCCGTATGACTATGACATTGTCTCAAGTATGAGACAGACTAGTAATAAAGAGTAAAATAGTGAACTAGTTACCTTGTATGTGTCCATGGGCATAGCTGACACTTGATCAAACCATATAACACCTTTTGTAGAGGTTGTCAATTGAAGTCTTGCATTATGATTTGTTGCTTTGGCTTCCAACAGAGTTTCCACCCTTGTCCAATTTGAAACATCAGAAGCAGAAGCTCTGCAAGGAAAATAAAATATACTCACAGGCATGCTGATAAAAGTCTGGTTACACCTGCTAATAGCAGAAATCTAAATTATTGGGGGAAAAAATAGAAATAGTTTACATAAATTTAGCATTTGCCAGCATCTGCAACCCATCCGAGCTCATCAGTGATACAGATAGATCAACAGGTCCCAATGAACGGATATAAAACACCACTTTGTAGGTCTTCCCTTGTTTGATATCCTGCAAGAAGACAAAGTAAAAAAGATTAAGTTTGCAACAATAAGAAAGAAATATATAGAATTTACAAGAAATTAACACAGAAGGGATTTGGTATTTTTGTTTCCTGTCTAATTAGATTCTTCAGAATTAGAGCGTAAATTTTCCAGCCCAACACATGAAACAGAGGGAAAAAAGTAATACAAAAGTAATATTATTAGATAACAGCTGCCAACTAATTCTCACCATGCCCCAGAATCCTGGGTTAAACACTCCAACTCCCTCAGCTGGACAGGTATTAGAACTTTGACTGTCACAAAGCACGTCCATTCGAAGGGCTACCTTGTTCCGATCAAAGCATGATGAGCGGTCTGTTGATACAATTAAAGATGACTCACCCCCAATGACAGACCAAGGATCAATATTTGAAGGAGTGTTTTGGCCCCCAGCTTCGAAACCTGAAATAGGAGAACCTCATACACAAATAATAAGCAAAACTGTTTAAAAACAATAATAAATGGCTCAATGAGCATTGTTAATGTATTAACACTTATGTAAAATGAACCCTCCACAAATCAACGCTGCAATAATCTACATCACCGAAAAGATGAGAAGCAAAGTCTAACGAGGTTCAAATGATGTGTATCGTATGCAGTCAAAGAGACGGGAATAGTTGTAAACTGCATCATACAAACATTTCACAGATATGCACAAAATCTGAAAATCTTATCTAAGAGTAACAAGTTTAAGCATACAGTGTTTTACCAAAGATCAAATGCTATCCCAAATCCCAAAAGAACAAGATTTCTCAATTATTGGGGCAATTGAATAAATGTGGGCATTGATAGAGTTGTTTAACCAAGGTATAAATGGGTGAAACAAAAACCACTTGCACGTAGGAGATATAAGGGCTTAGGAATACAACATTTCATCAATCAAAGATTAGTTTGACACAGTTATAAGCCAAGTGGGTTCTAAAACTGTACATATACCAAGAATATCAAGGTGGTATTCTGTTGGACCAAAAGACAGATGCAAAACATGTAGATCACTAAAGCAGCCCTTCGAACATAAATTTTGGTTTATAAGTATGTCCCTCAAATACACTTTCAGGTTATGAACCTCAATATGAAATGCCACAACGTACTCACCACCCTACTCCCCTCACCCAAAACCTTTTTCTTATGCACCAGAATTATCAATAAATATGTAAAGCAGCCATATATCTTAAACCAAAATAGAATCTTATATCACTAATTTTCAAAAATTGAAAGATGAAGGAATGACCTCTATTGCTCACAAGCTCTGCCCACAGCCCACCAGCACCAGCGTGGTTGATCTCCTGCAGAAAGAAAAAAGTTTTTAAAAAAAAAAAGGGAAAACCAGATGATGCTAGCTCTGAAAGTAACAACATATGTAATAAACAAAGCGAGTATAAGACAATCAAATACATTACAAGGCCAAACTTCTAAAATAATTCAAATAGTTATCTGTCTCTTAAGTGACTAACTGTTTGCAACTAACAAGGTCAAACCTGGCATTTATGGAAAATTTAACCAATGAAGGTATGATATGTTCAGAGGTGCCAGAATTTCTTGCCATGCGTTTAAATCAGTATTCGCACGCATATTCACAATGGTATGCATCAATATGTGCAAGTGTGTGTGTGCTACCTTGAATAGGATAAAAGAGAGGGCTTTTAAAACACAATCAAGATGACCATACGTGGGTGAGAAAATGAAAGGTACAATTTCCACAACTAACTGAATATAAGGTAAACCTATAGATTTTATTAATCAAATGAAGTCAACAATAAACTAACCTCAAAGAATATTCCAAATAGTGTTTGAGGTATAGGCCGACCTTGAGAAGCATCAACAACTAGCGTTGCGGTCTGGTTTGCATCAACTTCATCATTGGCAAAACATTGATAGACAGAACAACTTCCAAGGAAGAAACAGAGCAGAAGAACACAGCAAGGGACCTTGCAAAAAGCCATTGCTCGCTCACCACATCCAACTCCAATCTCTACGCAGCCTAATAAATCCAGACAAAGCTGCTAATTCAGTTATTGTCTGATCACTTAACAAGAAAAGAAGACAAAGCATAAACAGGACTGAGGTATGTCAGATAAACTGTTTATGACTAAAAATAGATACAACAAGAACCATTGTCATCACTATCTGGACTCAATAAGGCAAGTGTACTGTACTTATCCAAAAGCAAGAAAGAGCAAAAGAAAGGAGTGAAAACTAATTGCTATCTACTAACGGATTATCCTTATCTTCGGGGCAAAATGCAAATGATCAATTTAATTCAAAGTACAGAAACAACGACACAATCAATGAAACAAACCCGGATTAAAAAAAATATAATAATAATAATACTAATAACTAGGAAGAATTGCACAGAGTGTGATAAAACTACAATTACTGGAACAAACCCAGACAGAATAGGTACAATCATGATAATTAGACCATTACAAAACAGCAAAAAATACTAAATTATAACAGAAAAAGTAAGCATAAAAATGAAAAATGAAAAATAAAAAATAAAAAGTGAAGACCTGAATGAATCAACTACAAACAGTGAAGCCTGCGCTGGGTTTGTTTAGACGAGAAAGAGAGACTGGAGTGTTGTGTTGGGCTGTGTAGTTGACTGGTGCCTTGGAAACGGTGACACAATAATTATATGTGGATATGGATATATACACACACAGATATACCTAAACGGCGCGTCCACAACATAAGGGATGATTTGTATTTTGTCTTTTGATGTTGTCTTTGCCTTGCTTTCACGTAAGAGAAAGACGAAACACAACTAATCATTCTAGTAGTGGATTGGAAGGAACACTTTTGAGAAAGATTTTGGAGGTTGGTAATATTATGCAAGTATAAAAAATAAATAAAATTATTTAATTAATAAAAAATTATTTATTATTAATTAATTAATTAATTAAAAATAAATTTATTTTTAATTAATATAATAATAATAATTTATTTTTATTTATTATTTATTATTAATAAATAATATTTTTATTAATTAAATAATATTATTATATTATTTATATTGACACAGTAAGTATTTACTGTAAAACTTTGTTTGCAATTAAATATCCGTGGACCCCTTACGAATTATGCTCACATCAGCATTCAGGATTTAACTAATAAATAATTATGACAACTTCTGTTATTTAATTCTTAACGGGCTGAAAGGATTTGCTCCCATATATAATTGTAACACTAGACCTTTCAACTGTGCGATCATCGAATTCATTTTAAAGAACGTTATTTAATTTTAATATTAATAATTTATAAAAATCAGTTGTTTATTTGCTTTTACTAAATTATTAATAATTTATAAAAAGGGCAATTTAGTAATTTACCAAAATGAAGAGGTAGGCATAACAGGTTCCCAAATCCTCCTCATTCAAGAATCATGATTTCTAAATGTTTGAGGATTCCTTACTTCTCAACAAATTTATCAACCAAAACCCAACCCCCCCCCCCCCCCAACAAAAATAAAAAATAAAAAATAATCTCTCTTTTAGGAAAAGTTTTCTTTTTCACTCTATTTTTTTAATCAAATATACACTAAAAATGATACTATGATAAATATTTTTTTTTTTTGTACATAAACTCATACGTCGTATTACTATCACAATTTATATTAAATTTTTGTATAAAATGGGTGAAGTTATTTTTTTTTTTTCTTTTGGTTTAAGGTTAAATGTAAAAAATAAAAAAGTAAAAAAGTTGAAATCCTTCCAACTTTTGACATTGAGGCCAAGGTATCAAAAACAAGAAATATGTAAATATCAAGGACTAAAAAAATAGTAAAATTATAAATATACATTCATATAATCAATGCATTAGTCCATTCTATTATTATACTCAATTTCTTTTTATCCAAATTACTCCCGCTTTTATATTCATTTATATTCCACAACAATTACTTCAAATAATTGTAACACTAATAAGTTAAGAATTTAAGTATACCGAGAGGAAAAAAATAAATTTAGATATCTCAATGTGTTAGATTTTAAACCTTAATTGCCCATGAAGGAAAGGCGACGTAGGGACTTGAATGAAAATAATATGCACAATATGTATTTATTTTTATTTTATCAAATTTGGGGGACTCCAATATTATTATCCCGAATAAAAATGAAAATGAAATTATTTTTCTTTGACGTCATGTGTTACATTATAAAAGCGGAGCCTTATCTTATTCAAATGTCATGTCTTATTAATTACTTGTTATAACCTAAAACCAAACAAACACTTGTTTAGAAATAACCTTTGGATATTAATTAATTATTAATTAACACCTAACCCCATGTGCATTGCATTATCCATCACTTTCCCAAAGAGTCAATATCGTCCTATCAAAATTTTCTTTTCCTATCTTGAAGAAAGGAGATTAAAAAAAGAAAAAAGAAAGAACAATGAGTGCAAGAATCGTTTAATTGTGCATAAAATTCTATGCTACCCAACGATGGTAAATTGGTTTTGGGCCATTTTGAGAAATATAGCGTAGAGTGTTATTTTGGCTGAGCATTGCCTCCACTCCAAGTCAATGTATACATCATATCATCTTCAAGGGTTTTCCAACCAAATGTTATGCCCCTAGTTTTTCTTTTTTTGAAATATTTAGGCCATTTATTCTATAATTTATGTGTAATTTTTCGTCTTTAAGCAATTATTAAATAATTAATTTAATGTTATCATACGAGAAATAATGTAATATAATAAATGATTGATAATGTGATTTTAATTTATTAATCTTATTTCTTTATATTATAACTTATTTAAGCAACTATTAATTAATTTTATATTTAAAATTTTTTTAAAAAAATAAAATTGATAATAAATTTCTCCCACCTTTTATAATAATCCCCCGTTGTTGTCTAATCCGGATATTATTCTTATTCTTGGATTTTATTCAATCATGGCAAAAAAAAAATGATTGATTATCTTAAATATTGTTTTATTAACTTAAATTAAAATATAAATTATAGTATATGTAATTTAATAATTAAAATTTAAAGTGAAAAGGACAATTAATGTTACCAACTCATCAATCATCTTTGCAATTAGGAATTCACTATCATACATGTACAAATATCAAATTTTTCATTAAAATTTTTAAGTTTCCAATTCAACTTATGTGTTAGAAAATTTTATGTTGTTAATTTTTTTTCTTTTTAATAAATAGTTATAACATTAGGTTGATAATATCAATTCCTTAAATTAGACTAGCTGTTCAATTAAAATTTGTGCTACTCTTCAAATTTTAATTTTAATTTATTATTTTTTCAACTTTTGTATAAAATTAAAATAAATTATTATTATTATTATTATTATTATTATTATTATTATTATTATTATTATTATTATTATTATTTATTTTAATACAAGGGTGTGTTTGGTTGGCAGAAAAGAGGGAGAAAATGAAAGGAAACCTCATTATTACAAGATTTTTTTTTTTATTTAACAAAAAGAATAGAGGAGGAAAAGAGGATTCTTAAGAATCTTTATTCTTTTATTTGAGGAAAGCAGAGAAATTTTAATTATATTCCTTCTAAATGATGAACTTCCAATTTTATCATTAATTTATATTTTTATCATAATTTTTTATTTTATTTAATTGTTTTAGTTAATTAATTATTTTTAATAATTTATTAGTATATTAGTTTAATAATAATTCATCATTGCAATATAAAATTTTATTAGAATTATTAACATAATTATTATTAATTAAAATTTTTTTTTTAAATGCTTATTATTATTTTTATCATCATTCTAATTACAAATATATATATTTTAAATGCTTCATGTGTATTTTAATTTATAATTTTATTTTATAATATTATATATATTGTAATACATATAATTAGTTATATTTATTTGATAATTTTCATTTTCATTATATAAAAAATACTAATTAATATAATTATATTGTTATTTTTTGAATTTTTTAAGATAAACCGATTATCAACTAAATAAAAGATAGTATTGTTGGTAGTTAGATAATATTTTATAAATATTGAATATATTTTTAATAAATTAGTTAAAGGCACTTAAATATATAAATATCGGGTTTAGATTGTGTTAAAAATTAATTTATTCACAAATATTTATATGCAATTGAATTTATAAATTAAAAAAAGGAGAGAGGTGCATCCAATATATATATATATATATTGATATTTGTAGAATTTCTTTTAATTAACAAATATTTACATAGTATAAGTTTAAGTATTTGTTACTAAATTACTTATTAAATTTATAGGATTCAAATATTTTATATTTAAAAATAAAATTTAAAGTTAATTTATTATTTTAATTATAAAATGCACAAACTTTTTCAATTAAAAAAAAGTATTTTTGTCCAAATAGAATACAATACAATTAATTAATATAACATGTATTTATATTTAAGAATATTAATAAAATAAATTTATAATAATCATTATTAAAATTTAAAAAATAATTGAAAATTTAAAAGTTGAAGTTTTTTTTAATTAAGTAAAAATAATAAACTACTGTCTATTTAATGGTGTAGCTAAACAATTAAAATAACTCATTTATTTTCTTTTTTCCTTCCTTTCTTTTCCTCCGCTATTTCTTTTTCATTCTTCGGAATCAACATACCCTAAAAGTTGAGAGAATCGCTTCATTAATATATAAAATAATGGCTTTTGACTTTTCAATAATTTTTTATTTTTCACTCTTTAAATTTTAACGCATTTTATAATAATAATATAAGAATACACATTTTTATGTTTTATTGAATAATATTATCGTTATAATAGTTTAGCTAAATGAAAAGTCTTTTTTTTTAAATAAAAAATTACAAAAAATAAATTAAATCAATCACCAACAAATTTAAGAAGGTGAATCAACTAACAACAACAATTAAATTAAGGAAAAAATTGATAATAATTTTTTAAAAAAAATATAAAAATTTAGAATAAGATTTTATCTTAAATTTATTTATGAAATTATGATTTTTTTTCTTTTGGTTTAAGGACCCATTTGACTGTTTGCTTTCATGACTCTAATCTAAAAATTTAAAATAACATAGAGAAATTTAGTTTAATATTTTCGATGCAATTAAAAATTTAATTGTTCCTTTTATCAAATTCAAGAAGTCTATATATTACTTAATAATACTTAAAAATAATAATGGTGCCTCTCTTTTTTTAATAATTTTTATTACAATTTTCAACTTTTTTTTTTTTTTGCTATAATTTATATATATATTTGCAATTCCGAATTTACAAAAATATTCAACAAAAAATTAAAATTGTAATGAAAAAAATTGAGAATTATAATAAAGGAGTAGGGGATTCTTATATTTATATATAAGTACAAAGTACAATCTTTTTAAGTGTATTTAATAGCTGTTTGACCGTACTAAATAACATTATATAACTATTAAAATAAAAGTATAAATTTGTATTTACATGCTTGATTATTAGTTTTTAATAAGCGCTCGTCAACTTTTATTAGCACGATGATCTTGAAATTAGTACATAATTATATGCTAATTAAGATAATACTAAGTTATATATCTTTGGACAGTGGTAGATAACATTATATAAATACTTAATTAAGAATATAAGTATGTACTTATTCTTGTAATTGGTTAATATTAGTAAATTTAATTAGTATTAAAAAATATGTAAAGAAAGAGAGTGAGTTAAGATGCATGTTTAGCACTCCCAAAATTGGACGTTTAAAGGAAACCAATAAGACGAACCGTTGCACGTAAAGCCCAGTGGAGTTTTATTGTCTGTCTGAGAAAGATTTGGGAAAACAAAGGAGGTTTTGGGGTTTGTATTGTGAAAAAATTAAATCTCAAAAATTGGAAAATCAGTACAAATGAAATGAAAATTATGAGGTAAGAGTAGATCCTCTTTCTTATTTTAACCTAGCAAACAATTATCTGAGTTCATGTTCCTGGCTGACCTGTTAGAAAGAATTTATTCAAATTTTAATTTTCATTTTACATAACTCTTCCATTGTCTTTTATTATGTTGCTTTCTTGTTTATCATATTCTTTGAATTGTTCGTTTCATCTTAGCTTATACAGTACCTTTTCTTTCTCTGATTTTTTTGGGTTTCAGCCGTTTATATTTTTGCTTGACCTCTCTATCTAACTTTGTATCCACTTGCATGTTGCAGGATTTCATTATCTTCTACTAATTCAACCAAAGTTTGCAACTGGGTATGGGAATTTCTGTTACTTGAACATTTTTGTTCCCATTTTGTGGCAAAATGCTGCGATTGCTGTGGCTGTCGCAGCATTGGTAATTTTATCAGTTTTGCTTCAATAACTTTCTTTTTATTAAGATAAGAAGCAAAGAGAGAAGTGATACCGATAGAGACTGGCGGAGGGAATAATTTGAGGTAGCAAAACTGGAAATTATGTGTTGGTGCTGGGAACTATTCTAATGGATGGAATCTCGGGGCAAGACTTAAATCCTGTTTCTGGGTCCTTGGATAGGTCTAGGGTTTGGGACGTTAGGCCGTTGCGGTGTCTTGTTCCGGTTTTCCTGTCTCAACCATCTTCCTTCTCAGCACCACAGGGCGCTGCTCCATTTTTTAGTGCGCCCCCATTTGGTCCTTGCCCATCGGAGGTTGCCCCTTTCTACCCGTTTTTTGCTTCCAATCAAAATCAATCTCTTGCATATGGCAACCCAGTTACGGCTGCAGTTCTGATAACTTCTTTTAGGACAGCGCCATCCTCAACAGCAGGGGTGACTCCAGCTCAGGTAAATGGTGATACAGGGCCATCTAGGAGTTCTAGAAGTTATGTTCAATCACAATCTTATAGCAGTTTTGCAGACAGTGACAGCTATGGTCACAGTGCCCAGTTTCTGAGTAGTTTTAGCATGCACATTGCTGATGTGGAGGATACTAGCAAGAGTGCAAGGCAAAAGAATAAGCCCCAGAAGAGGACTAGGGTTAGTCGAGATATCAATGTTGCCTTACCAGATGTTGATGCGGATTTAATAGTTAATAATATTCTCTTGTCATGTAATCTCATGGAATTTGATGCAATCTGACAAACTGATGGCGACAAGGAGTCTGTGGCATATATACTCCTGATGTTTGATTTGCTATGTAGAAAACTATCACAGATTGAAGAATCAAATGAAGCAATGTTGGGGGTCACCAGACGGCCTGACTTGAGAGTGGGTACGATCTTGATGAATAAAGGGATTCGAACCAATGTTAAAAAGAGAATCGGAGTCGTACCTGGTGTTGAAATTGGTGATATTTTCTTTTTCAGGATGGAATTGTGCTTGGTTGGATTGCATCGTCCAATTATGGCTGGGATTGGTTACATGGGTCTCACAACCAATCAGGAAGAAGAGTCAGTAGCAGTCAGCATTGTTTCATCTGGAGGATATGGAGATAATGTTGAGGATGGGGATGTGCTCATTTACAGTGGACAAGGTGGCAATGTTAATACGAAGGGTAAGGAAGTTGTGGACCAGAAACTTGTAAGGGGTAATCTTGCTTTGGAGAAAGGCTTGCATCGGGGAAATGAAGTACGAGTGATTCGGGGTGTGAAGGATATAGCAACCGCAACTGGCAAGGTATATGTCTATGATGGTGTTTATAAAATCCAGGAGTCTTGGATGGAGAAAGGAAAGGCTGGTTGCAGTGTATTTAAATATAAATTGTTTAGGTTACCTGGGCAGCCTGAAGCATTCATGACATGGAAATTGATTCAGCAATGGAAGGATGATATCACTTCTAGAATTGGGGTTATATTGCCCGATCTCACTTCCGGGGCAGAAAACATACCTGTCACTCTCGTAGATGACATTGATGATGAGAAAGGGCCAGCACATTTTGCATATCTTCCTATTCTCGAGTATTCCAAACCAGTGAATTCAGTTGAATGTTCTGTTGGCTGTAATTGCCACAATGGATGTCTTCCTGGTAATCAAAACTGCCTGTGCATCCAAAAGAATGCAGGCTATCTTCCATATGTTTCAAACAGGGTTCTTGTGAATCAAAAATCCTTGATACATGAATGTGGTCCTTCTTGTCAGTGCCCTCCTAACTGCCAGAACCGAGTGTCTCAAGGTGGTCTGAGAGTACATTTGGAGGTTTTTAAAACTAAGGATAAAGGTTGGGGTCTTAGGTCTTGGGATCCCATCCGTTCTGGGGGTTTTATATGTGAATATGTAGGGGAGGTCATTGACATATCTAAGATGGAGGAACTTGGAGGTGAAAATGAGCACAATTACATTTTTGATGCTACCCGTACTCATCAGCCTGTGGAACCTTTGCCTCGTGATTCTGATAGCGTTCCAAAGATCCCATTTCCCTTGATCATAACTGCAAAAGATGTTGGGAATGTAGCTCGTTTTATGAACCACAGTTGCTCACCCAATATTTTCTGGCAGCCAATTTTGCATCAGAATGACAAGGGATATGATCTTCACATTGCATTTCATGCCATCAAACACATACCTCCCATGACAGAGTTGACCTATGATTATGGCTTGGTCCTGCCTGAAAAAAGAAGAAAGAAAGAAAAACTGTCTATGTGGGTCATCAAATTGCAGAGGCTATCTTTACTAATGTTTTATCAAAAGTTGACTTTGGAAGGGAATATGGACCTCACAACCTAATGCTTTCAGAAAAAAGGTTAGATTTCTCCAACTTTTTCGAGTTTTGTGCTTACCTTAAAGTGAAATGTTACAGTTTGTATTCTTTTGTCTTCAATACTTCTAACAATTTAAAGCAATTAGACTCTGCAAAGAATAGAACATAATTGAATAAAGCCGAGATTGGGTTTCCTACAAATTTATATGAAAGATACTGAGAAGTTTGTGTGTTTTATGAGTAGTGCTATGTGTCCCAAATTTTCCATCTCAAATCATGTGACATTCATCAAGTGGGTGGAGATTGTGTGATAAGTGATTTTGAAAATTGTGAAAATCTTTCACCCACATGATGTGTGGCATGTCTGACATCATTTGGGATGAAAATTTGGGATAAATTTTGGGACACGCAAAATTATTGTTGATTTATTGCTTCAATTTTACATTTCTCAAATAACCCGTAAAAGTTGAGTGATATGATGGTTTGACATAGGTCCAAAGCCAAGATCATGTGTATGCTTTTCTAACAGAATAGTCTACAAACAATGGTCTAATATTCCTCCCCTAGCGCTGTTCAGCATCCACAAAGCCTTGAACCACATTATATGGGTGATGAGCTCCATAACGAGTATAACCTTGTTTACATAGACCTGCATGGTGGCAGGGCATGATCCCCTTCTCTGGATAAATGGAAATCATGGAGCTGACACTTGGACCTTTTTACTTCTCTGTATGAGTGGCCAACATATTAGAGTTATGGAAATGGTCATTTTATTTTATTTTCCTTTTCCTGTTTAATGTGAAGTATAGGAAACATTAACCTTTTAGCAGATTTGCAAATGAGTTTTTCAATAATCCCTGTAATTGCCCAAAGGTAAAATTGATCCATTTTCTACCAGTGAATACAAAACTCCCTGTTTAGTCTTTCGAGGAGATTCATAAATGAGTTTTAACATCTGAGCTTGTATTGTTGAACAAAAAGGTGGAATTTTCATTTCAGTTTTAATTTAATTTTTTGAGTTGAATGAGCAAAAATCTCTTGCTCTTGCTCTCTCCATATATGTTTGTGTGTACAGGTCTCCGAGCATGTACAGACAAATGTGCCATATTGTTATCTTTGATTATATAAAGTGTTCATTTGTTTTGATTTGTATTGCTTATTGTAGCATTTTTCATGTGTCTAAATTATACAATTCATACTTATGTTCTTTTTGTTCTCGCTCTTGCTGATTTGTGTTGTCCTTTTCTCAGATGATCTTTAGTTGACAGCGGGATAGGATCACGGGGTGACTCGGAAATGCAAGTGTTTTTGCAGAATGCATTGCCTTTAACTGTATTTAAGCTTCCAGAATATACTTGCAGGAAGGAATTTTGAGAACTTCTCTGTTTGGTTTTGTAGTAATAGGAGGTGCAAAATCCTTTTGTAGCTTGTTCTTGTACTAAAATTTTAAAGATGTAACATAGAATTTTAAGGGAAGAATTTTTTCAAGTTGTAACTTGGTAGTATATTACTATATTCAGTCAGAGCTCCCATCAAACTCCGTTGACTTTTCATGTTCTATTCTGACAAAGGCTTCCTTTTCTATTTGGGTTATTTGCAACACATCGATTGATCGACACTTTCTAGTTTTGGCAAATTCAAGTCACGGCATCTTCCCAGCGTTTGTGTTTTCCTCGGCCCCCAAACAACAGCTAAAAGTTGCAATGACGGTTAACATTTTGTTAAATAAGAGTTTTAAGTGATCAAGTACGGCAAATTAATAGTGCGACTCCAGGTAAGAATACAGAGAACCAACAAATACAAATCAAAATTGAACTCCAAATGTATAATCTTTCGTTAGTGAAGAATTGCCGCAAATTTGACAATATACTTCACCATCACAATAACTACAATCCGACCAACCCTTCAAAAGATCGAAGTAACCATGAAGCGCTGGTGCTGATGGAAGGTCCAAAATCAAGCCACTCCAGAATTTATCATCAGAAAAATATATCTCCGAGAAGATAGCATCATCATCATCATCATCAATACTCCCAGGCAGTTGTTGATCTTGCTCAAGGTTAGATGAAGCATGAAGGTGATTCTCAGAAATCTCCTCCGGCCGATGAAGACTTGGCTCGGCAGTGGCTACTTGTTGATTTACTTGGAAGCCATATGAAGTATAAAGGTAATTATTCTCAGAAAGCTCGGGCTGATGAACACTGTTGTTCAGTAATGGGCAGTTGTTGATTTTCTTCAAGCCCAAATGGATTAGTATGCAGAAACTGCTGAATTTCAATCTGAATGTGAGTTGTGCTCTGTTGAGTCAGAAACAGTTTTTGATTTTGTTGGAGATTGGATGGAATAATGTTTTGCCGCTTATACTGCTGATGGTGATCCTCCTCAGCCACTTCCATATTGCTTTTAACTTGTTCTTCAAACTTTCTTTTTTTCCTTGAACCTTTCTTCCCTGCTGTTGCCGTCTGATCATTCTTTCTTATTCGACAAAGAACATATTGATTGTCTTGATTTTGTGGCAACAAAAAACTATTGAGACTGTGTTCATTCATTATCCAGCAACCGTGTTGTTCAAAGGTGGCCTCTTTTTCTCATAACGAAACCTTTTTTTTTTTAACCAACTTATTGGATTCGCGGGATATAATTTCATTGGGACAATCTTCACCTTGCCACGCACCAGAACCAACTTTACGTTCAGTTCTGGAATCCTTTTTCTTCAACTAAGTGAAGAAGTAGACATCATCATTATCTTCTAAATTGGGTCCTCCGAATGATTCGCAAATCTGCCATGGTTCTTCAGCACCGTAAAGATTGTGATCAAACATAATCTGATCAACGAAGGGAATTGGATTTCCACAAACCTTGTTAAAAAGATAATATTCAACTAGTTTTTCATCTGAGGATCGGAATTTGAAGCCAACAGGAACGGGAAGAATGCTTCTACTTTCCATGGTTTCAGTTTTTGAAGGGGAATGATGTAATCGGAAAGTGGCAGGAGCAGCGAGAGAATCAGTTTCTAGCGGGGAAAGGGAAATTAATCGGAATCAGACTAGCGAAGTAGTAATAGTGAACTGAACTGAACTGAACAGAGAGAAGATTTCCTAAACAGTGCAGAATTGCAGTGGTTTTCTTTCTTGTGCTAAGAGAATACGAGTAACCTGCCTTCCTAAATCAACCCATATAGTTATTAGGAAATCTGTGCTCGTGATTTTGCCGCCAAAACATTGTTCCTAATCTGCCCTCCAACGGTAATTTCGAAATGGGTACTTGAATTTTAACTGAAGTCGGCTAATTTTATTTATAATTTTTCTGCAATGTAATTATCTTTATTGTTATGAATAGAGAGAAGAGAAAAGTGGGGAAGACAAGACAAAGGGAGATTTGAGAAACGCGCGCTTAGTGTTGTTTGGGAAATCTAGAAGAATTGTGATTTACCACCCTCCTGAATCCAAGTCAAGACACTGGGTTATCCCATGGTCCTGACGGTCAAATTGGAAATTTGGTTTTTGAATTTTAGAAGTTTCATTGGTAACTAAGTTTGTGCTTATGTCGGGGTCCGACAACTAGTCTCTTTTATTGTTTCAGGACATGTGCCGCGTCGGTGTCTGAATGTTTTTATTTATTATTATTGTTTTTTCACTCAAGAATAATAAAAAAAAGAAAAGAAAAGAAAAAAGAAGCCCCGTTATATAATGGATGGATGGATCGGCTGTGTTTAATTTGTTCAAAGCAGAAAAGAGAATTGTGTTCGTGGGTTGTGTTTGGTTCCGAATTGTTGTGTTGTTTTTACATTTCTTAAATGATTAGTTATTTGTTTACATAGTTGCTAAGAAATTAGGTTTTGCCTGCGAAAAAAGGTCGAACGGCAGCAATGTTTGTTAGAGCGTCGAGGTGGTAAGAAAAATTAATTAACATTTTTATTTTTCTCTTAATTTTTTTATTTATTTTGTCCGGTTAAACATAGAGGGAAAGAAATGTAACGTAAAACAAGGCAAAACCAAACCGAAAATACTTGAGAAATTAAAGGCGTTTGATCTCATTTCGTTCGCTTTAATTGAAAACTTATTGCTTTTATCTTCGTTTCTTGGGATACTTTTAGCATTATTTTTTGTTTTAATGAATGAATTATGTGAGTTTTTGATCACGTATAACAGGCGATTGAAGAGGTGTTGGTTTCTCTTTTCAGCCTCTTGTAATTTTACGTCAGAACAAGGAAATTATGACTAAATGCAGATCCAAGATTCATAATCCGGGTATGCTTGATTTGAATTGTATGTGGGAATCTCAATTAATTCTCTTTAACTAGTTAATTTAATTCTGTAACATTTTAGGATTCAATGACTTAATAGTAGTTTTTGTTGTTATCAATGTCATCTTAGGTTCTCTGCAATGTTTGATTGCTTCATGCTTTCAGTAGGAAGTTTATGACGACCTTTTTTTCTCTCTTTTTTTTTTTTTTTTTTTTATACCTTGAAGAATACTTGGTGCTTCCTTATCAATCCCATATTGCATCAGCCCTGGGCTTTTCTTACAGGACACTGAGTGTGTTATCTTGTCTGATGATGTTCTGGGTTATATAATAACACAGCAAGACACCTGTTAATTTGGATGTTAAAGTTGGTTTGTGGTGCATTTGGATGTGCTTTTGGCATGAGCAAATTCTTTCAAATAGCCAGAAGTCCTTTCATGTTTGTCTTCTTAATATTTTTCTTAAATAGACGGAACTGTTTGTGATATTAAAATAATGATCACTTATTCTGTGCTTTTCTTGAAAGCTCTTGTTGGTAAGGAAAACAATTAAAAAGGATTTTAAGAAAAGCACTCGATAAGTTTTAAAAAAATAAAATTAATAAACAACAATTTTAGGGGAGCATTCTATTAATTTGCAGGAGGTAGGTTCTGTTAATTTACTGAGAATAGGTTGTGGCGAATTTACTGTGCAGTGGCACATGTAAACTAAGCTTCACATCAAGAAAATGTTGTTAGTTGGTTTAAGATTCTTCTTCAAACCTGTGTTTGTCAGCTTTGTTTAATAGTTTCTTATGGTAAACGCTAGTTTGAAGTAGAGAAATCCTTGTTCTGCTCATCTCTTTTGTTTGATTGAATAAGTCCTTAGCCAAGGCTTGCCTGCTTTGCATTCTGATGGCAAGATCAATCTTATTTCTTTTGAATGATATTATCTCCATTTCCTGTCAAGGTGACTCTTCTTCGTTGGGAATTTATTAGCTTTCAAGCAGATTATGAACCTGTTGAACCTGTTTGGACAAGTTGCAAACTGGGCAATTGTATTTTGGGGAAGTCTATTTTACGTAGGAAGCCTGGGAGTGCTTCTATTATGTGATTTAAGAAAGGTTCTTCTCCCTTCACACACATTTGAGTTCCAATTTTCTTTGGAAAGCCCAAGAGAATCCATTTTCTGCTCCTAGCTGATAAGCTGAAGGTTAAGTCAACTAGGTGGTTCATAATCAGCCTGCCTCTTCCGCTGAAATTATATGAAATAGGCTAGAAATTTACTTGTGTTAAGGAATCATAAAACCATAAATTGTCTGACTATTTCTTGGGATAATATCTACTTCCTGCAGCTTGAAGGTGGTCTTGGTTTGATTGATTTAAACCTTGTCAATAAGGCATCAGTTTTAAGCTTGGTTGGGATTCATTATCCAGAACTTCTGTTTGAAAAAGTTTCTTTCTAGGATAGACTTAGACTTTCTTACTGTTTTCTTCCATTTGGCCTGATCTCTGAGATTTTCTGTCTCTGTGAGATGATGGCTGAGCATGGTTGGTTGCGTATCGTTTTGAATCAACTTCTGGTCTAATATTGGTTTCATGACTCGTACTTGCATTTGATGAGTTCACTAGTACTAGTAAATCTTTTGTTTCACCAGTTATTCTTAATGGAGAGTGATATTTACCTCAATATTTGAAGTTGAATTTCCCAATCTTATTTTCCATATTGAGCCCCCTTCAATTTCCTTTGTTGCCAAATTGATTTGGGAAGGCACCATTGAAAAACTTACCTTCTCTGCCGATTATAATTCTGTCAAGAAAGGATTTCCAACTCATTCCTTATTTTATGGCAGACGTGCTACTGAGGACTTCCACCTTCAACGTAGAGGCACATCCCTTTAGTTTCTCTTTGCCAATTGTGCGACTCCTTCAATGATTCTGAGTGGCCAAATGTTCTTCATACGTCCCTTTGCTCAAATTATATTCCAGGGATTATCTAATTATTCAGCATTAATCTCCCTTTCAGTGGAGCTATTGTAGGTTTGTGGAATGTCATAATCACTCAAAAGCACTCATCTCAATATTTCATGGCTCAAACTTCCTCATGGCTTTCTTAATCCGTAGACTAGAAATAAATTTTGATTTGGTAACAATATTCCTAATTTTCCAAGAAATCTCATGCTTACAGAGCTTGATTCCATAAATAATATGAATTATTTTTTGATTCCAAGTTTTATTGCATCCCACTGAATTTGCATATGGACTGCAAGTTGGGGATCAATCCTCTTCTACTGTGAGTTGCTAGGTTCTTATTATATTCTGTGTCTTTCGGCTAGTTCGCTACTTTGTGCGGTGTTTTTACTGTTATTTTGGGGCGATCAAATTGCAACTGAGCTCATGACCGATATAAGCCCCTTTAAGATTGCCTTTTTTTAAAAAAAAAAAAAAATTCTTGGATTAGACTTATCCTAAGGTTTAACTTTATTTTGTCATGTCTATGCCTATAAGTAGGTTTTGTCTAACTAGTGTTGGGGCAAACCTTGATGAACAAAGCTTTCCATTCTTTCTCAACTCTGATTTCTCCTTCCTTTCTACTTAGCTCTATTTTTCCTACATCATTGAGTTTTCAACTGCCAAGGTTGTATTCAGCTTCAGTGACTATACCAGACCTGTGTAATTATTATAGCTTCAGCCTGTTTATAATGTCATTTTGGCGGCGAGGGTGGTTCTCTGGAGTTGCTTGTGCAGCAGTATTTTGAAGAATAATTGTGGATTTTCCAATGAATTCCTTTTCTTCCTTCTTTTTAACCCTGAATTGGCATTTGCAAAGTAGGTAAATTTTGTTGTGCAATATTTTGTTGTGCAAGTTGCACCATCGTTCAATGCCCTTGGTCATTAACTGAACATTAAAGAGTAAGAATCATGAAGCAATGTATGTAACAGAGAGCTGAATCAAAGCCTTGTACTCTTTTCACTGGTTCAGTTAATGCGATCTTGGAATAAAATGGTTATTGTGAAATCGTGAATCTTGATGAACAGGGGCAACAATTTTAGTACAATTACCCTGGCACAAAATTTATAAGTTTGAATTGATATAAATTGATACAGTTTAATATAATCGTATTGGGTTTCATTTTATAATTATTAATATATTAATTTATTTACAAAATTATTAACGATTTAAAAAATAATATCATACTAAATTATTTCTAATTTAACAAATTTATATTATAATTGTATATTCTTTAAAAAGATTAGTTAAATTTATTATTTTTAAGAAAATATTTAAAATTAATTTATATTTAAGTAGATAGTATTATAAATATTAAAAAATTATTATAATATAAAAATATATTAAATTAATAATAAAATTATAATTCTATGTTAAATTAAAATTTTTAATTATTGATATAATTATTAAAATTTTTATTTAATATAATACGAATAAAACACGGGAGAATAATATGCATGATCATTCAAATTGTCTCCCATTTCATATCTAATATCCCATAGTATTTAGTTGTATTTTATATTAGAATAAAATAGTTATTATTAAATTCCACATAAATTGAGGTGTAAGTTAATTATTACAACAGTAAGTATGATTTGATTAATTATTTAATTTAATTAGAGAATCGTTTAAAGATAATCGGTAATTTTTGTTGAACGTTTCTTGCCCAAGGATAGAAAGGGTTTTTAAATTATAATTTTACTATTGTATGACCCGACCCATACTATTTTAAACCGAACCCGAGCAAGTCAGCACTGGTCTTTATGCATACTAGAGTGCGCGCGCGCGCAAAGCTGGTAAACGATCAGGTCCATCCACAGTCGGGTGTTTAGGGTTTTAGTCGGTTTTTGTGTGTGCGCCTCTCCGCAGCAAGCAAAGCGAATATGAGTGCTCAGACCCAGGAAGAACTCCTTGCTGCCCATCTCGAAGAACAAAAGCTCAACGTAAGTCCTTTGCTTTATTTTTCATTTTGAATTTTTCTGCTGGTCGTCTGCCAGTATTACGTTTTGATACGTTTTCTTTCTTTTTGAATATTTCATTATCAATTAAAATGATCCTTTCAAATAATTTATGTTGCATTAGCAATCTTGATCGATGGATTGAATTCCTTTGATTGATATCTTATTTCTAATAAAATTAGAGATCCCTGAGAAAATATTCTTTCTAATGAGATTAGGAAAGTTAGTTTCCTGATAGGATGATTAAAAATATCATATCTTAATCAGATTATGAAATTATTTTAGAATTATCTAATAGGATTAGGATTCCTTATATTAGGATTCAGTGGGAATTTTTAAATAATTCTAAATTTACTGTTTATTTCTTGTAGGAAAAGGGGCACGCGTGGACAAGTTTAAAATAAAAAAAAAAAAAATTCAGTGCAAGGAATATTTTGGTTAATATAATGATTTGAATTCTTATTTTTCATTTTAACTACTTATTTTGTGCCTTTAGGTCGAGAGTATGAACTATCTCTTATCCTCAGCTATTTTGTTCTTTTTTTAATCTTGTTTCTACTCTGTTTTCTTTTGCTTTTCCTCCTTTCTTACTTTTCATTTTGTTAAATACTTTGTACTTAGTTATGAATGTTATAATAATACATTTATGCATATTTAAGGATCTATAAACTTTGTAAGCCTTTTGGATCATTGAACTTCGTGTATATAAACCGTATATACTCTATAAACTTGAAAATTGTGCATTTACATTACCTATCTAAAAGCTCTCATTAGTATGCCTCTTCAATGGTTTAGTTGATTTACTATATCAGCACTGATGTTTATTGTTGACATAATATTTGCCACAGTCTGATGAGCCAGTAGTTGAGGATGATGATGAGGATGACGACGAAGAGGACGATGAGAAGGATGAAGAGGACGCTGAAGGTAAGAGCAGAACTCAAATATGGACTTGTTTTCTGAATTTTGTTATTTTTGTCGTTTTCTAAGCATGTGCTTTGCATGAACATATAGTTGTTGCTAGATAGTTTTGGTATTGCGGGTTTAGAACGTTGTTAAATATGCAAGTCTATCTTGTGCATGGATGAAAGTTTTGAAATATTGTGAAAAGTCTTTGAAACTTAAGTTCTGGTGTCAATCTATACATTCTGATATAATCAATTGTACATGCATTTTGTGGGAAGGTCCTAAACACGGAACAAATTCCTCAACAATTCCAGCTCAGAACACATTTACTATAATTTAGAAATTGGCGTCAGAACAACCATCATAAATAGTACAAGTATTATGATGTTTAAGATTTCAAGTGTTACCTTAGTGTTTCAACCAACGAAAAGCATAATAAATGGATTTGAAAGATTTATGAACTTGTATTAGTAGGGAGTAAAAGCAATACATCTGCTATATATCAATGGTTGGTCTAGAGTATTGTGTTTCTCATTTATAATTTATTCTTATTATCAAGCATGGTCATAAAAAAATTCAAAATAATGAAAAATATGTTGCATCATTGCAAAAACAGAATTATATGCCCTTCATAATCAGTGTAAACACTATATCAAATTGGAAGTCGGGCACATTGTCACTGTTGGAATTAATATGGCAGGGAAAGGAGATGCAAGTGGTCGGTTGAAGCAGAGCAGGAGTGAAAAGAAGAGTCGAAAGGCAATGTTGAAACTTGGAATGAAGCCAATCCCAGGAGTCAGTCGTGTTACCGTCAAAAAGAGCAAAAACGTTAGTGTTTGACTTGTTGTCTAATCTTTTAAAAGTCAGTCTCAGACGTTAATGGTAAAATCTTATACTCTTAAGTGTTTTGTTTTTTTCTTTCAGATTTTGTTTGTCATTTCAAAACCAGATGTTTTCAAGAGCCCCACATCAGACACATACATTGTTTTTGGGGAAGTAAAGATTGAGGATCTAAGTTCTCAACTGCAAACTCAAGCTGCTGAGCAATTCAAGATTCCACCTCCTAATAAGAGTAATGCGGAGTCAAAGCCTGAGTCGTTGGCCATGGCTCACGATGACGAAGAAGTAGATGAGACTGGTGTGGAACCAAAGGACATTGAGCTGGTGATGACACAAGCGGGAGTATCAAGGCAAAGAGCCGTGAAAGCACTCAAAGCTGCCGATGGTGATATTGTTTCTGCTATTATGGAACTAACAAACTGATTGGTACGTTCGCAAGGATCTACTTCTTGTGTTGGAATTGTCACTCTGAAGGAAATCATCCTTCTTTTTCTGCTGGTACCATTTATGATTGAGGTTGCAGATTTTGAAGGTTTTATAAAATTCTCAGCGTTTTCTTGTTCTGATGTACCTTGCGCCGTGTCAGAGAATTAAACAGCAGTAATCAGCATTATTTTAAGAAAGTTGTAGATTCGTTGAGCAGGAGCTGCAATTAGTTACTTCAAAGTCTTCTTTTTTTTTTTCCCCCCTTATTTGTTATTAATCATTAGTTAATTTTGTCTTCAAAAAAAGAAAAGCAAAGCAACGGGAAAGCCAATTCCTGTTCGTAGAGATGTTTTTACTTTATTGTGGTTACAAATGTCTCTAATGTCTTGCAAATCCCAAACCCTAAGCTCTCGACGCCAGCAATATATATATTTTTTTATCTCTAATTGTTAGAGTGTCTGTCTCCCCTATCCAATCCTAAAATCTTTTTTTAACCGATCTAATCTTAACAGACTGATTTCAATAAGAATCGATTTAGATGACTGGCTGTGAAACAAAACGGGAATAATAATAAATAATTTTTTTTACTGCCCGTGATTTTTTACACCAAAAAATAACAAAAATAAAAATAATAATTATTATAAATTTAAAAGTTTCATACACTTCTCGGTAGTAAGTAAAATAAACTTCATGATCATCATCATCAAGTGCATTCAGAGTGGACGGCGGCGAAGATATTAGCAGTTGAAAGCGGTGGATCGGACAATCTAAGCGGTAAATAAACTTCAATCTAATTTTTAATTATTTTTGTTCAAAAATAATTAAAAATTCTAAATAAAAGAAAATCTTGCAAAAGACAGAAATGAAGTAAAAGAGAGAGAATAGAAAAATAATTACATAAACAATTTTAACTTCATAGACACACACAAGAATACTTTCATCCCACAAGTAGGCTCTTTTTTGTTTTGTATATTAAAAAAAATAATTATTTACCTGTAAATTGATAAATAAATTTGATAATAAAATTAAACTTTGTGATGAAAACTGTTGTAATTGAGAGTAATTTTTAAATTTTCTATTCTAAGTATGGACAAATAATCATTATTTTTATTTAATATTATATCTTAAATAAAAAGTTGAGAATTCCTTTACACTTGCAATGAGAATGAAGAATTGTTGTCAAAGGTTTCTTGGGCCTAGGATCAATACGATTTTTATTTATTTATTTATTTTTTATTTTTTTTCATCAACTGTTTTTTTGAAACGTTTTGAGGAAGTTTCTGGTAATATCGCATTTCAACCCGAACCCGAATAAGAAAATGGTCCATATATAAAAGATGTAAATGCGGAGAATTGCTTTACCTTTATGCGTAACCGGGTATCTAGGGTTTTAGTCTCTCTTCTCAGCAAGCAAAGCAAATATGACTCCTCAGTCCCAAGAAGAACTCCTCGCTGCACATCTCGAAGAACAAAAGCTCAACGTCAGTCGCTTCGTTTTTTATTTTTATATTTTTTATTTTTCTGTTTGTCGTCTGCCTTGATCAAGTTTTGATTCGTTTTCCCTTTTTTTTTTTTTTTTTGAATATTTCATCATCAATTATGTGATTGTTGTAGTATTCGCAATTTGGATCATTTTTTTGAATTTCTTCGAAACATGTAGGGTAAATAAGTTATAGAGAACTCAATCAATATCAGGTGATTTATGCATATTTAAGGATCTTTGAACTTTGTAGGCTTAAATAACTCGAAAATTGAAAGTAGTAGTATTCTTAAATGATTAAACTTGCTTAAAATCTTTGATGCTTTTCACGCCACAGTAATACAAACAACTATTTGAGACAGCGTTTGTATTTATGCTATAAATATAAACTCCCAGATGATGCTATCTAGAGAGAGCTTTCACTATGCCTATACAAAAGTGTTCATTAATACAAGCCTTTGGCCGTTTGGTTGATGTACAATTGTGACATAATATTTGCTTCAGCCTGATGAGCCAGTAGTTGAGGATGATGACGAGGAGGAGGAAGATGATGAAGATGAGGATGATGACCAGGATGAAGAGGATGCTGAAGGTAATAGAAAAATCCAAATTCATACTTACATGTTTTCAGAAAATTTATTTTATTATTATTTTTTGTTTATGTTGTTTTCTAAGCATGAACATATGGTTGTTGTGGGATGGTTTGCTATTTTGGGTTACTGAAGGTTGTTAAATAGGCAAGTCTATCTTGTGCACAGCTGAAAAAAGTTTGAGAAGTTGTACAAAGCTTTTGAAAGTTAAGTCCTTGTGTCCATCTGTATGCTGATATAATCTATTTATTTGACACACATTTTGTGGGAAAGTTTCCAAAACACAAAAGAGATGAATCAACAAATCCAGCTCAAGAACACATTTAATCTAATTTTAAAATTGGATGTTTAAGATTTGTGCACTTGGATTAGTAGGGACTAAATGCAATCCATCTAGTGTAATATCAATGTGTGATCTAGAATGCATATTTTCTTATTTATAACTTATTCTCATTATCAAGCATGGTTGTGAAAAATCTGAAATAATTGAACAATATGCTGTATAATTGCAAAAACAGAATTGTATGCTTTTCATAGTCAGTGTAAACACTATATCAAATTGGAAGTTGGGCACATTGTCACTGTTGGAATTCGATATGGCAGGGAAAGGAGATGCAAGTGGCCGGTCGAAGCAGAGCAGGAGTGAAAAGAAGAGTCGAAAGGCAATGTTAAAACTTGGAATGAAGCCAATCCCAGGAGTCAGTCGTGTTACCGTCAAAAAGAGCAAAAATGTTGGTGTCGGAGTTGTTGTCTAATCTTTTAAAAGTCAGTCTCAGACGTTAATGGTAAAATCTTAAACTCTTAAGTGTTTTGTTTTTTTCTTTCAGATTTTGTTTGTCATTTCAAAACCAGATGTTTTCAAGAGCCCCACATCGGACACGTACATTGTTTTTGGGGAAGCAAAGATCGAGGATCTGAGTTCACAACTGCAGACTCAAGCTGCAGAGCAATTCAAGATTCCACCTCCTAATAAGAGTAATGTGGAATCAAAGCCCGAGTTGTTGGCCATGGCTCAAGATGACGAAGAAGTAGATGAGACTGGTGTGGAGCCAAAGGACATTGAGCTGGTGATGACACAAGCGGGAGTATCAAGGCAAAGAGCCGTGAAAGCACTCAAAGCTGCAGATGGTGATATTGTTTCTGCCATAATGGAACTAACAAACTGATTGGTACTCTCTCAAGGATGTACTTTCTTGTGTTGGAATTGTCACTAAGAAGGAAATCATCCTTCTTTTTCTGCTTTTGCAGTTTATGATTGAGGTTGCAGATTTTGAAGGTTTTATAAAATTCTCAGCGTTTTCTTGTTCTGATGTACCTTATGCCATATCAGAGCAATAAACAGAAGTAATCAGCATTATTTTAAGAAAGTTGTAGCTTCGTTGAGCAGGAGCTGCAATTATTTACTTCAAAGTCCTTTTTTTTTTATTTGTTACTAATCATTAGTTAATTTTATCCTTTTTTTTTTTTTAGCAAAGAAACTTGAAAGCCAATTCCTGTTTGCAGAGAAGTTTTTACTTTATTGTGGTTACAAGTACCTCCAATGTCTTGCAAATATCAAACCCTCGACTGTCTACGCCAACTATTTTTTTTTTCCCCTCTATTTGTTGAACAGTATCTCCTCGATCCATTTCTAAAATTTTTTAAAACCGATGACTGGTTTCAATATGAATTGATTTAGGTGACCGGTTTGTTAAACAAAATGAATAAAATAATAATAATAATAATTTCTTTAATTGCCCGTGGTTTCTTTACATCAAAAAATAACAAAGATGAAAATACTAATTATCATAAATTTAAAGTTTCAAACACTTCTTGGTAGTAAGTACATAAACTTTATCATCGTCATCAAATGCAGCTGAGTAAATGGCAACAAAGATATTATGTCATAACTCGGCCCAACAAGAAGAAAAAAAAATTTATAAAGCCTAAATTTTGTCTTTTTCTTAACCCAATTTCAATAGTATATATATGTATAGGAATGTAGAATTGAGAAGAAACTTGTAGAACCCGTGGGCAGAAACCAAGAAAAAAAAGTGAGAGAGAGAGAGAGAGAGAAAGGGAAGAAGAAAAGAGAGTGGGGAAGATGAGACGAAGTAGGAGAAAAAGAAGAAAAAAAATAAGAGAAAAAAAAAAGAAATTAAAAATAGCAATTTTTATTTTAGAAAAAATACTATTTTAGTAAAAAAAATATTATTTTAGTGTAAAAATTGTTAGAAATTGAAAAAAAGAAATATTTTTAATTTTGATAATTTTATAGTTAAAATTATTATTATTTTGAGTTATTGAATATTAGATACGTAAATTTTGAGTTAAATATAATATTTTAATTGATAAATTTTTTTAAAAATTATTAAAAATTAAATAAAAATTTATAAAATTTCGAGTGAGAGTAAAAATATAAAATTATAATAATTTTGCAGTCAAAATAAAAACTCTCATAGTTTTGTAATTAAAATAAAAATTCTCATAATATTATAGTAAAATAATAATTTTTAATAATTTTAAACCTTAGGTGTAAATATTTTTGAGATATTTTTATAATTATTTATATTATAAGAATTTTTTTTATAATTTTTTATTAATAATATTTTTATTTTAGAAATTCAAAATTTTAAAATTTTTAGGTCAAATTTTTGCTAGATTTTAAACAAAAATTTTATTTATATTTTATTATAAACAATACAAGTTAGTAATTCATTTTAACAAATTGCGTCAGTTTTTATAAAATATTACTAAGTAGTGATAGCAGGAAGGAGGAAAAATATTTAAAATTTAAGAAAAGGCACCTGCAAATCTAACCAGGTAGGTATTTCACGTGTAATTAAGTATTTTAATATTTTAAAAACTGAAAAGTAAGGTGGAATATTAAATTTTTCTGAAAAAATTTATTTTTTATTAATATGTTTATTATACTATGCTGTTTTATATAAATTTCTCGATAATTTAGAAATGTTATTATTGTTAAATCATACTTCTAATATTTTTGCAATGTTATTAAATAGTATGAATAAATTGTTTTATTATTACTGTATATGGTTGGATCATAAAATATTGTATGACCTTTTGTTTAGTATTAGTAACTATAAACTTGATTTCAATCCTATCATAAAAGCCCGTAAATTTGAAATCATGAGCGACGGTCCCTAAATATAGAGTCTCTAAAGTACGCATGCTACAATTTTTTTAAACGGCAGTTTCTGAGAATAATGTCCCAAAACTATGTATTACATATAATGATAACCAAATTATAATATTATTGAATTATCATCATTTTACTTATTTATGTCTATTTACAATTATTTGTGATATAACTAATTAAAAGTATAATCATTATTATATTCATTTAAAAATGTCAATTATATGTGAATACCTATTGTGTTTTAATTCACCCCCTTATTTTTTAAATTCATTTGCAGCAAATGAAAAATAGAAGACATAAAGGAGATTGTTTCTTTTTACTTAATGTATTTTGTAGTAATAATTAACAATGTATGTTGAGTTATCAAAACATTATAAGAAAATTGTTCTTATTCAGTTAAATAAATACTTTAAGTTTGATGAAATTGATATTATATTGTAGTAGTTAGGTTTTCATAAGAGATATTAGAATTATTGTAAAATTTTAACTTTTACAGATTTTGTGAATATTGTCCATATACAGTGAGAACTGTACCGAAATGTGTCCGATTATATTTTTTATTTTTAAATTGTTCTATTAAATACTAATTAACGAACTCTAATTTTGGAGACGTGACATATTAGCAATTGATCGTGGTGGATCGGACAATTTAAGTAGCTTTTGTGGTTTTTTCAGTAATTTTTGTTTAAAAATAATTAAAAATATATAAAAAAAATCTTACATAAGGAAAAGAAATGGAGAGAAGAGAAAGAAATAAAAATAATAATTATATAAACAATTCTAAACTTAATATTTCGGGATGAAGACACGAGCAAGAATACAGGGATGAAAAATTTTATGAATTTGATCATAAAATTAAACTTTGTACTTGAGAGTAATGTTTGTATTTTCTTTTCCTACAATATTAAGTATGGAAAAAAATTATTTGTATTTAATATTATATATTAAAATAGAACCCTAAAAATATAAAATAAGATGAGAATGAAGAATTGTTGTTACAGGCACCTTGGGCGTAGGATAATTGAAGGGTTTTTTTTTTTTTTAACCTCAACGCTTTAAGGAAGTTTTTGATAATATCGCATTTCAACCCGAACCCGAATAAGAAAATGGTCCCTATATAAATGATATAACACGATTACCTCCATCCGTAATCGGGTATCTAGGGTTTTAGTCTCCCCTCTGTCTTTCCGCGTCTCGTCTCAGCAAGCAAAGCAAATATGACTGCTCAGTCCCAAGAAGAACTCCTCGCTGCACATCTTGAAGAACAAAAGCTCAACGTAAGTCGCTCCGTTTTTTCTCTTCCATTTTTAATTTTTCTGTTTGTCTTCTGCCGTGATCAAGTTTTGATTCCTTTTCTTGTTTATTAAATATTTCATTATCAATTATGTGATTGTGGTAGCATTAGCAATTTGGATCATTGTTTTGAATTTCTTCGAAACATTTAGGGTAAATAAGTTATAGAGAACTTAATCAGTATCAGGTGATTTATGCATATTTAAGGATCTTTGAACTTTGTAGCCTTAAATAACTCGAAAATTGAAACTAGTATTCTTAAAAGACTAAACCTGATTAAAATCTTTGATGCTTTTCTCACCGAAGTAGTACAAACAACTATTTGAGACAGCATTGTATTTATGCTATAAAATAAACTCCCAGATCGTGCTATATTGAGAATTTTCACGATGCCTCTACAAAAGTGTTCATTAATACATGCCTTTGGCCGTTTGGTTGATGTACAATTGTGACATAATATTTGCTTCAGCCTGATGAGCCAGTAGTTGAGGACGAGGATGAGGATGAGGAAGATGATGAAGATGAGGATGATGACAAGGATGAAGAGGATGCTGAAGGTAAGAGTAAAATCCAAATATGAATTCTGTACCTACATGTTTTCAGATTTTTTTTTTTATTTTGTTTTCCAAGTATGAACATATGGTTGTTGCATGATGATTTACTCCTGCAGGTTACAAAGGTTGTTAAATATGCAAGCCTATTTTGTGCTTAGCTTAAAAAGGTCTGAGAAGTTGTAAAAAAAATCTTTGTAGGTTAAGTCATGGTGTCAATCTGTACATGCTGATATAAGGTATTTGATGCTAACCCAAACAATTAGTATTGAGACTCCAAGAATGAATTTTGAAACCCAATAATTTGAATTAAAATTTAAATCTCAAGAAAGTTAAATTCATATTAAAAAATCTTGACCAAATAATTTACTAATTACGAATTAAAAGTATAATGAAAAATATTTAGATTAAATAACTTTGATTCAATAATTAAAATAATCAAGATCCAACGATAAAAATGTTAATGCAATAATTAACTAATCATAAACAAAAAATATAAAGAAAAAGATTGAAATGCGATAAGAAAATTTTTTTGATAAGTTTCCTATAGTTATCTAAATCATTGAAGAGAAGAATAATTCTCATATCTTAATTGAGTAAAATTCAATTTTTAATTTCCTTTTACAATGTTGTTTTAAGTTCTTTTGTATGAGCCTTATAATTAAATCCTAAATTGATTAGGAATAAAAGTCCTAAAATAAATAGAAATAGTAATTTAAATAAAGTAGATGCCCATGTAACATTTCTAAACAAACTAGGCAGTCACAAATACATATTCTGAATAGGTTATGATTCACTTTTGCCCTTGTAATTGATCCAATTAACACATGCAAGGAATTCTTGTGAACTTGTTATTATTGATTCTTATTACTATTCATTTGACATGCATTTTGTGGGAAAGTTTCATAAACACAAAAGAGATATATCAACAAATCCAGCTTGAGAACACATTTTATCTAATTTTAAAATTGGATGTTTAAGATTTCTACTGATTCCTTGGTATTTCAATCAAGGAAAAGCATTGGAAATGGATTTGAAAGATTTGTGAACTTGGACTAGTAGGGAGTAAATGCAATCTGTCTAGTCAAGTATAACATCAATGTATGATCTAGAGTGTTTTTTTTCTTATTTATAATTTATTCTCATTAGCAAGCATGGTTGTGAAAAATTCGAAATAATTGAACAATATGCTGTATCATTGAAAAGCAGAATTGTATGCTTTTCATAGTCAGTGTAAACACTATATCAAATTGGAAGTTGGGCACATTGTCACTGTTGGAATTAATATGGCAGGGAAAGGAGATGCAAGTGGTCGATCGAAGCAGAGCAGAAGTGAAAAGAAGAGTC
>CP135577.1:699844-906870 GCA_032401905.1 Swietenia macrophylla
TTGAACAATATGCTGTATAATTGCAAAAACAGAATTGTATGCTTTTCATAGTCAGTGTAAACACTATATCAAATTGGAAGTTGGGCACATTGTCACTGTTGGAATTCGATATGGCAGGGAAAGGAGATGCAAGTGGCCGGTCGAAGCAGAGCAGGAGTGAAAAGAAGAGTCGAAAGGCAATGTTAAAACTTGGAATGAAGCCAATCCCAGGAGTCAGTCGTGTTACCGTCAAAAAGAGCAAAAACGTTAGTGTTTGACTTGTTGTCTAATCTTTTAAAAGTCAGTCTCAGACGTTAATGGTAAAATCTTATACTCTTAAGTGTTTTGTTTTTTTCTTTCAGATTTTGTTTGTCATTTCAAAACCAGATGTTTTCAAGAGCCCCACATCGGACACGTACATTGTTTTTGGGGAAGCAAAGATCGAGGATCTGAGTTCACAACTGCAGACTCAAGCTGCAGAGCAATTCAAGATTCCACCTCCTAATAAGAGTAATGTGGAATCAAAGCCCGAGTTGTTGGCCATGGCTCAAGATGACGAAGAAGTAGATGAGACTGGTGTGGAGCCAAAGGACATTGAGCTGGTGATGACACAAGCGGGAGTATCAAGGCAAAGAGCCGTGAAAGCACTCAAAGCTGCAGATGGTGATATTGTTTCTGCCATAATGGAACTAACAAACTGATTGGTACTCTCTCAAGGATGTACTTTCTTGTGTTGGAATTGTCACTAAGAAGGAAATCATCCTTCTTTTTCTGCTTTTGCAGTTTATGATTGAGGTTGCAGATTTTGAAGGTTTTATAAAATTCTCAGCGTTTTCTTGTTCTGATGTACCTTATGCCATATCAGAGCAATAAACAGAAGTAATCAGCATTATTTTAAGAAAGTTGTAGCTTCGTTGAGCAGGAGCTGCAATTATTTACTTCAAAGTCCTTTTTTTTTTATTTGTTACTAATCATTAGTTAATTTTATCCTTTTTTTTTTTTTAGCAAAGAAACTTGAAAGCCAATTCCTGTTTGCAGAGAAGTTTTTACTTTATTGTGGTTACAAGTACCTCCAATGTCTTGCAAATATCAAACCCTCGACTGTCTACGCCAACTATTTTTTTTTTCCCCTCTATTTGTTGAACAGTATCTCCTCGATCCATTTCTAAAATTTTTTAAAACCGATGACTGGTTTCAATATGAATTGATTTAGGTGACCGGTTTGTTAAACAAAATGAATAAAATAATAATAATAATAATTTCTTTAATTGCCCGTGGTTTCTTTACATCAAAAAATAACAAAGATGAAAATACTAATTATCATAAATTTAAAGTTTCAAACACTTCTTGGTAGTAAGTACATAAACTTTATCATCGTCATCAAATGCAGCTGAGTAAATGGCAACAAAGATATTATGTCATAACTCGGCCCAACAAGAAGAAAAAAAAATTTATAAAGCCTAAATTTTGTCTTTTTCTTAACCCAATTTCAATAGTATATATATGTATAGGAATGTAGAATTGAGAAGAAACTTGTAGAACCCGTGGGCAGAAACCAAGAAAAAAAAGTGAGAGAGAGAGAGAGAGAGAAAGGGAAGAAGAAAAGAGAGTGGGGAAGATGAGACGAAGTAGGAGAAAAAGAAGAAAAAAAATAAGAGAAAAAAAAAAGAAATTAAAAATAGCAATTTTTATTTTAGAAAAAATACTATTTTAGTAAAAAAAATATTATTTTAGTGTAAAAATTGTTAGAAATTGAAAAAAAGAAATATTTTTAATTTTGATAATTTTATAGTTAAAATTATTATTATTTTGAGTTATTGAATATTAGATACGTAAATTTTGAGTTAAATATAATATTTTAATTGATAAATTTTTTTAAAAATTATTAAAAATTAAATAAAAATTTATAAAATTTCGAGTGAGAGTAAAAATATAAAATTATAATAATTTTGCAGTCAAAATAAAAACTCTCATAGTTTTGTAATTAAAATAAAAATTCTCATAATATTATAGTAAAATAATAATTTTTAATAATTTTAAACCTTAGGTGTAAATATTTTTGAGATATTTTTATAATTATTTATATTATAAGAATTTTTTTTATAATTTTTTATTAATAATATTTTTATTTTAGAAATTCAAAATTTTAAAATTTTTAGGTCAAATTTTTGCTAGATTTTAAACAAAAATTTTATTTATATTTTATTATAAACAATACAAGTTAGTAATTCATTTTAACAAATTGCGTCAGTTTTTATAAAATATTACTAAGTAGTGATAGCAGGAAGGAGGAAAAATATTTAAAATTTAAGAAAAGGCACCTGCAAATCTAACCAGGTAGGTATTTCACGTGTAATTAAGTATTTTAATATTTTAAAAACTGAAAAGTAAGGTGGAATATTAAATTTTTCTGAAAAAATTTATTTTTTATTAATATGTTTATTATACTATGCTGTTTTATATAAATTTCTCGATAATTTAGAAATGTTATTATTGTTAAATCATACTTCTAATATTTTTGCAATGTTATTAAATAGTATGAATAAATTGTTTTATTATTACTGTATATGGTTGGATCATAAAATATTGTATGACCTTTTGTTTAGTATTAGTAACTATAAACTTGATTTCAATCCTATCATAAAAGCCCGTAAATTTGAAATCATGAGCGACGGTCCCTAAATATAGAGTCTCTAAAGTACGCATGCTACAATTTTTTTAAACGGCAGTTTCTGAGAATAATGTCCCAAAACTATGTATTACATATAATGATAACCAAATTATAATATTATTGAATTATCATCATTTTACTTATTTATGTCTATTTACAATTATTTGTGATATAACTAATTAAAAGTATAATCATTATTATATTCATTTAAAAATGTCAATTATATGTGAATACCTATTGTGTTTTAATTCACCCCCTTATTTTTTAAATTCATTTGCAGCAAATGAAAAATAGAAGACATAAAGGAGATTGTTTCTTTTTACTTAATGTATTTTGTAGTAATAATTAACAATGTATGTTGAGTTATCAAAACATTATAAGAAAATTGTTCTTATTCAGTTAAATAAATACTTTAAGTTTGATGAAATTGATATTATATTGTAGTAGTTAGGTTTTCATAAGAGATATTAGAATTATTGTAAAATTTTAACTTTTACAGATTTTGTGAATATTGTCCATATACAGTGAGAACTGTACCGAAATGTGTCCGATTATATTTTTTATTTTTAAATTGTTCTATTAAATACTAATTAACGAACTCTAATTTTGGAGACGTGACATATTAGCAATTGATCGTGGTGGATCGGACAATTTAAGTAGCTTTTGTGGTTTTTTCAGTAATTTTTGTTTAAAAATAATTAAAAATATATAAAAAAAATCTTACATAAGGAAAAGAAATGGAGAGAAGAGAAAGAAATAAAAATAATAATTATATAAACAATTCTAAACTTAATATTTCGGGATGAAGACACGAGCAAGAATACAGGGATGAAAAATTTTATGAATTTGATCATAAAATTAAACTTTGTACTTGAGAGTAATGTTTGTATTTTCTTTTCCTACAATATTAAGTATGGAAAAAAATTATTTGTATTTAATATTATATATTAAAATAGAACCCTAAAAATATAAAATAAGATGAGAATGAAGAATTGTTGTTACAGGCACCTTGGGCGTAGGATAATTGAAGGGTTTTTTTTTTTTTTAACCTCAACGCTTTAAGGAAGTTTTTGATAATATCGCATTTCAACCCGAACCCGAATAAGAAAATGGTCCCTATATAAATGATATAACACGATTACCTCCATCCGTAATCGGGTATCTAGGGTTTTAGTCTCCCCTCTGTCTTTCCGCGTCTCGTCTCAGCAAGCAAAGCAAATATGACTGCTCAGTCCCAAGAAGAACTCCTCGCTGCACATCTTGAAGAACAAAAGCTCAACGTAAGTCGCTCCGTTTTTTCTCTTCCATTTTTAATTTTTCTGTTTGTCTTCTGCCGTGATCAAGTTTTGATTCCTTTTCTTGTTTATTAAATATTTCATTATCAATTATGTGATTGTGGTAGCATTAGCAATTTGGATCATTGTTTTGAATTTCTTCGAAACATTTAGGGTAAATAAGTTATAGAGAACTTAATCAGTATCAGGTGATTTATGCATATTTAAGGATCTTTGAACTTTGTAGCCTTAAATAACTCGAAAATTGAAACTAGTATTCTTAAAAGACTAAACCTGATTAAAATCTTTGATGCTTTTCTCACCGAAGTAGTACAAACAACTATTTGAGACAGCATTGTATTTATGCTATAAAATAAACTCCCAGATCGTGCTATATTGAGAATTTTCACGATGCCTCTACAAAAGTGTTCATTAATACATGCCTTTGGCCGTTTGGTTGATGTACAATTGTGACATAATATTTGCTTCAGCCTGATGAGCCAGTAGTTGAGGACGAGGATGAGGATGAGGAAGATGATGAAGATGAGGATGATGACAAGGATGAAGAGGATGCTGAAGGTAAGAGTAAAATCCAAATATGAATTCTGTACCTACATGTTTTCAGATTTTTTTTTTTATTTTGTTTTCCAAGTATGAACATATGGTTGTTGCATGATGATTTACTCCTGCAGGTTACAAAGGTTGTTAAATATGCAAGCCTATTTTGTGCTTAGCTTAAAAAGGTCTGAGAAGTTGTAAAAAAAATCTTTGTAGGTTAAGTCATGGTGTCAATCTGTACATGCTGATATAAGGTATTTGATGCTAACCCAAACAATTAGTATTGAGACTCCAAGAATGAATTTTGAAACCCAATAATTTGAATTAAAATTTAAATCTCAAGAAAGTTAAATTCATATTAAAAAATCTTGACCAAATAATTTACTAATTACGAATTAAAAGTATAATGAAAAATATTTAGATTAAATAACTTTGATTCAATAATTAAAATAATCAAGATCCAACGATAAAAATGTTAATGCAATAATTAACTAATCATAAACAAAAAATATAAAGAAAAAGATTGAAATGCGATAAGAAAATTTTTTTGATAAGTTTCCTATAGTTATCTAAATCATTGAAGAGAAGAATAATTCTCATATCTTAATTGAGTAAAATTCAATTTTTAATTTCCTTTTACAATGTTGTTTTAAGTTCTTTTGTATGAGCCTTATAATTAAATCCTAAATTGATTAGGAATAAAAGTCCTAAAATAAATAGAAATAGTAATTTAAATAAAGTAGATGCCCATGTAACATTTCTAAACAAACTAGGCAGTCACAAATACATATTCTGAATAGGTTATGATTCACTTTTGCCCTTGTAATTGATCCAATTAACACATGCAAGGAATTCTTGTGAACTTGTTATTATTGATTCTTATTACTATTCATTTGACATGCATTTTGTGGGAAAGTTTCATAAACACAAAAGAGATATATCAACAAATCCAGCTTGAGAACACATTTTATCTAATTTTAAAATTGGATGTTTAAGATTTCTACTGATTCCTTGGTATTTCAATCAAGGAAAAGCATTGGAAATGGATTTGAAAGATTTGTGAACTTGGACTAGTAGGGAGTAAATGCAATCTGTCTAGTCAAGTATAACATCAATGTATGATCTAGAGTGTTTTTTTTCTTATTTATAATTTATTCTCATTAGCAAGCATGGTTGTGAAAAATTCGAAATAATTGAACAATATGCTGTATCATTGAAAAGCAGAATTGTATGCTTTTCATAGTCAGTGTAAACACTATATCAAATTGGAAGTTGGGCACATTGTCACTGTTGGAATTAATATGGCAGGGAAAGGAGATGCAAGTGGTCGATCGAAGCAGAGCAGAAGTGAAAAGAAGAGTCGAAAGGCAATGTTGAAACTTGGAATGAAGCCAATCCCAGGAGTCAGTCGTGTTACCGTTAAGAAGAGCAAAAACGTTAGTGTTTGACTTGTTGTCTAATCTTTTAAAAGTCAGTCTCAGACATTAATAGTAAAATCTTAAACTCTTATTTCTTTTGTTTTCTTATTTCAGATTTTGTTTGTCATCTCAAAACCAGATGTTTTCAAGAGCCCCACATCAGACACGTACATTGTTTTTGGGGAAGCAAAGATTGAGGATCTGAGTTCGCAACTGCAGACTCAAGCTGCGGAGCAATTCAAGATTCCACCTCCTAATAAGAGTAATGTGGAATCAAAGCCTGAGTCGTCGGCCATGGCTCAAGATGACGAAGAAGTAGATGAGACTGGTGTGGAGCCAAAGGACATTGAGTTGGTGATGACACAAGCTGGAGTATCAAGGCCAAGAGCCGTGAAAGCACTCAAAGCTGCCGATGGTGATATTGTTTCTGCCATTATGGAACTAACAAACTGATGGGTACTTCTTTCCAAGGATGATGTTCTGTTGAACGATCACTCAAGGGAATCTTTTTTCCTGCTTTTACAGTTTATGATTGAGGCTTTGGATTTTGAAGGTTTTAGCAAATTGTCTTTGTTTTCTTGTTCTCATGTACCTTGTCTTATGTCAGAGCTTGATAATCAGCATTGAGTTGTGCCATTTGCCGGTTTGTGGTTTTTTTTTTTTTTTAAAAAAAAAAAAATGGCAGTGGTAGGTTTGGTTAGCAGGAGCCGCAGTTAGTTAGTTGAAGCAAATGGATATGATTGTTTGACTATATATATACATATATATAGTCATAGCAGGCTCAGCCCCTTCCCCGAGTTTCAACGTTTTCTGTTTAAAATTAAAATCATGTTTTAAATTACAAGGTAAGAATATTAAAAGATTTATGAGAGTGTCGACAATATGAAGAAAATGTCCATAAAGAGGACTGACATATTTATTTTCTTTTTTGAAGTGGTACGTGTTTGTAATATCAAACTTATTAAATGGTATCTTAGCTTTTTGTTCAAATATTCACATACTTAAAGAATGATTGATTACTTTTATCTCATTATTCAATCGTATCAAAATTTGGAATAGTTATTTGGAATGTGTAGTGTTGTTTTATTTAGAATTAGTAAAATTAAAAAAAAAAAAAATAGAAGGCAAGCGGGTCGGACATAATATCAGTTCTAACTAGGTTTTTATTATTTTAGTAATTAAATCAAATGAAACTTGAAAGAATGGTAGGTTTGATTTAATTTGGTTTTTAGACTAAAGTAAAATAAATAAACGTAATTTTCAAGCTTTTACATGTTAAGTATATATTTTTAATTTAATATTAAAAATCAACTTCATACAATTTTAATCGTTAATAAGATTATAATTTAAAAATTAAAAAATTAATGCACAAAACATAGATAAAGTTGAAAGGTCGTTGAGTCTTTTGGACTTTGTTTAGACATGACTATTTATTTAAACATGGAGTTGGAAGTGATTGTAATAGTAATAATAATAATAATAATAATGGGTTGAACTTAAAAAGAACGGGTCATTATTTTAATTTATTTCATAACAATAATGATAATAATAATAATATACTTAAATAATATTTTATTAAAAGATATAGTTTCGTTCTATACAATTTTTGTCAATGGGGAGAAGTCGCTTAACGACAATTCACTGATTATAAACTTCGAACTGTGGATTCATCATCAACAACAACAACAACAACAACAACAACAACAATAATAATAAAAGTTATTATGTTTTGACAAGTGAACCACAAGTTGCTTGAAATCAAAGTTCATTCCTTTTTAACGGAGTCTTCTATTAAATTTTTGGGCTTACTTGTAATTTGGATACAGTTTTCCTCTTTTTTTTTATTTTTTGTTTTTATCAAGGGAACATTTTGATTGAAGTGTTATCCAGATATAACTTCAGAAAACAATTCCAAAAATTAAAATGTGAATGTTTATTGTTTTCCAATTGTTCAATATTGCTTTTCAAATCAAGAATCAATTACTATCGGAGTCACTTTGAACTATTTTTTGTATTTGAAAAGTAACATTAGTTCAAAATTCCGAAGCCCAAGAAGGCTTAGTTTGGACTGTACTACAAAAGTAAAGTTAAATAAGTATTTGATAAGGCCAATTTTTAGTACGATCTCATTTTGTATTAACATTGAACACTTTCATTCCATAGTTTGTCATGGCTTAAAAATCAAATGGGCATTGGCATTCTTGAAAAACAATTATTTTCTGAAATCTAAAGTAAAACAGAAAGTCTTTTTTAGGATTAGTTTATGGAAATGAACAAGACCGAAAAGAAAAATAAGGATGAAGTATGGTCGCCACATAAAAGAGTTAATGGCTGCATCAGATGACGGAAAAGGAAGTTTTTTGTTGATGTGAGGGGGAATTGATCCCTTCAACTCTTACCTCCACAGCAAAAGGTCAAACCAACCAAGCTATCATCTTAAGAGCAGGAAAAAGGTTGGCTTTTATAGAGAAATTTTATAAACGTAGAGAGAAAATAACAACACAAGAGAATGCACATTTAATTAGGGTCGTAGGATATGGTGAGAGGCTCACAAAGCAAAAGCTTTTGATTTTTAAATATTGAAAATAAGTTTGAAAAGAGTAAAATCAAGGTAGAGAAAGAAAGAAAGAAAGAATTACATGTTTCAATCAGCTGTCAGCCCTTCAATATTTGAATAAACCAAAACCTAACCATGCTAACACTCACCCCCAGACCAAACAATCCTATGTAATGTTAATGGAAACTTAAGAGGGCTTTTCCATGCCCTTATGAAAACATATAATAGACACAGTACATATAACCAAAAAGCAAAGTAATTCAACAGGGAAGAAAAAAGTTAAAAAAACAAAGAGAGTGATTTACAAAGAAAAGAAAAATGTAGAGCACAGATTGACGCTCGATTACTTTCAAGAAACACAAACCAGACTTGGGTAGATTTTATGTCTCACAACCAGTTCCAATCCCAAGAAATCATTTTAGTATAGCTGGAGACACTGCATTATCACAACAACAACAACAAAATTTAAATTTTTTCTGGACACACTGACCTTATTCAAATGGCCATCCAGTATACTCCATCTGGTGGTTATTCTCACGCTCGCTCATTGCTGGCGAACTGCTTCCACTTGTTCCATTATGGTTAGAGCTTGAACTTGAAGATCGAAATGGCCAGAAATTAGAGAACAAATTCCGTCTTCCTTGATTCTCCCTTCCACTACCATTGCTACCAAAACTGCTGCTTCGACTTTGACCACTAGAGCTTTGACTACTGCGACTGCTACTTGATCCTTGTGGTGGCAATTCCTGGCGACAAACAGGACAGGAGTTGTGCTGCACTAGCCATGGGACAATACAATCTGTGTGGTATATATGGTTGCATGGCATTTGTCTAGCTTCAGAATCCAGCTCAAATTTATCTTGGCAAACTGGACACTGTGAATCTGAACGAAGATGCCTCTGAGTTATCTTAATAGTGGGCATAGCATCAATCAAAGATCTGGCTGCTGGGGGAGGGCCCCGTCGATCATTAGCTGAAAGCTGCTCAAACAGTTCCTCCAGTCCAGGACCTATAAAATAATCACCAGCATTACCCTGTCTGAAGCCAATCCCTGGAGCACCACCAAGGAGAGCTTCAAACGCACTATTTCCAGACAGTCTAAGAGGAATTTGGCCACCAAGAATCAACAAAGGTCCAAAACCCTGACCATGTTCAGGAATTGAATCATGTCTTCCCCTGATATCGTGGTTATGTCTGTCTTCCAACCGCTGCCTCATGAAGGCTGAAAAAGCTTCCATGAGGCCAAACCTCTGATCACGTTCTTCATCACCATCCAGGCCAAAGAAATCCAGAGGGCTAACACGTACCATGTCATCAAGCTCTTGAATAAACCCCCCATTACAGTACCTGCAGACTGCATCCCGCCCTAGCAGGCGAACTGGCCTCCTGCATCTGTAACACCAGTGAGTGTTTCTGCTACTTGACATTTTCTCCTCTCTTTCTCCTTTTGCAAAGTCTAGAAGTCAAAACCTAAAACTTTCCCCCAGAATTCCTCGTAACTGTTATATCAGCATATTGGTTAACAATCCAAAAAATAGCACATTAATATAAACCATTGGTTATCATCAAAGGCTTATTTCCATTTGATAGCTTACAAAAATAAGATCAAAAAACAGCAGGCTAGGCCTTAGGGTTCATCAGGAACTAAAAATGAACAAAGTATCTGCCATCAATTGTTTAAACTAAATAATATTTTTGGATTTCCGAAATGCATGAAAAAACAAGTTTCAAGAGGTGGCCCAGGGTTAAAACAAATTTCGTAGTAAAATTTTCAGAAGCTACAAGGGGAAAAAAAACCATTATTGAATCATACACAAAATTTATCCGCTTCTGGAGAACAATATTCCATGCATGACACAAGACAAGCTTTGAACTATAATTGGAAAAATTGAACTAGCCAAGCCTGAGTGCTAGCACATACAATAAAACGTTCTTCACACCTCTTTATGCAGCAGATTTCTTGCAATACAGGATCTCAAACTCAACTAACACCTCTTTTCTCTACTGGAGAATTATCTTTCATACAATTTAAATCTGAAATATGATCTTTAGAGTTCATTTTACACTCAAAAACTCATGAAGAAAATAATATCACATGTAAAATAATTTTGAAAACATCTTAGATGATAATTTGAAATTAAGTCAAGAATAACTCATATGATTTCGCTCACAAGCACGTATTATTTTCACTTTTATTTGCACTCATTTTGTCTTTACAATTATCACTCATCACTAAATTCAGAGACTCTTCCCTTGTGATTTTTCATGCACATACATTTGTTTGCCTCAGCATCCAAATTGTCAAGCCCACGCCAGATTTTCAATACTCAGACACCACTGAGTTTAAAGAAATTTTAACTTTTCTTATATCTTCTCATTCAAATTTCCTAAAATCAAAGAGGAATTTTGCAACTTAGAGTTCCCAAAAAATGTTTATTGCAAGGAACAGAGGTCATTAGTTACTACCAGAAATACTGCAAAGTCTAGTACCTTCAGCTTCCCATTCATAAGATTTGAGTGTGGAAAACTCTCTTACATTGGACTACAAGATAGCACAAAAAATGTAGGTTATAGTCTACAAGGGCAGTGAATCTCTCCCACCCCTTGCAAAATCAACAAAATTAAGGATACTATAGACATGTCATCAAGATCAAAATGGTTTCTAATATAGAAGTCCAACATTGAGGATAAGGCCATTATAGACAATGAAAACCATAATCACATCCAATAATTAATTAAGAAAAAAATCCTGAGATTCAAAGTATAATGATATACTAACAGATGTAATGATGGCTCCAATTTTCTTTGAAAGCCCATTCTAAATGATCTAACTCTATCTTTAAATGCCCAGCCATTCACTTCAGTGGTGGTCCAAATATGATGTTAAGGAAGAATCTCAAGATATACTATGATTTACTATATCAAAAAAGGCAAAATGTTTCCAGAAGATAACACGACATCAAAGAAAACAAAAAACCACCGTCTTTTCTAGTAACTAGTCATAGGTCATCAACAAGAACAAAACACTTCACTGAAGCTAAACAACAATTACTGCCATAATTTACAAAACAAAAGTAATAAACTGATAAGCAGAGCAATACTAGTCAAAGCTATACTTCGATTACTTGATGCTAGAATAACAGAATACAGATTCAATCCATCAATAGAACTCCCTACAACACATAAGTCAAATAACAGACACAATATTACATTCCAAACAAAAAAAAAAGAAGCCAAAAAAAGCCCGAAAAATTAACAAAATTATTCAATTCTACTATTATTCGTAGATGTATGTCCTGTAATTAAAATGATCAACTCAAAACTAACTAAAATAAAAATAAATAAATAATTTTCCTTATATTTCCAACACTTTCGCAGTCGCCAAACATAATAGAAATCAGAAATGATGAATTTTTCATAAATATTAAAAGTTAAATTAAAAACGAAATCCACAAATTCGGAAAGTGAATATCAAATCAACAATCATAAGACAGATAATATAACTAAAAAGGTACGAAATCAGAGGTACCTGAAAGAAGATCGAAAGAAGAAACGAGTCCGAATTTTGTATGAATTAAGCAAGGGAGGAACCCTAGGCTGGACCCCAAATTGTGAATTTGGAGAAAAAAAAAATTTATCTTTTTTATTTGTTGATTTGGTTCACAGATGGACTTTGAGAGAGTAAATGATGGCATCTCATCCTAACTTGTGCGTGGTGCGTAATACGCCCACTTCTACTTGCAGCTGCTTTTCCCAGCTACTTCTAGGATTTTAACGGAAATATAATTATTGGATGGCTATCATTTGGATTCCAATAGTGTTTTTTCCTTTTATCGCTTTGGATGTTTCAGAGTTAATTTCTCTCCGCCCCTGATTTTTCAATAATTTTCAAATTACCTCACATATTACTGTAAGTCGATAATCCGTCCCAACATTGTTAAGCTCCTTCAAGGTTAAATTGATAATTTCACTATGTTAATGCTTTAAATTGATAAAAATATACAATATTCTAGTGAATAAAAAAAAATCGTAAAATAAAATAACTTTTTTGGGGTGAAAACAATGGGAGGGATGGAAGAATAAAAATTATAATATTTTATAAATATCAAAAGTATTTTATTTGAAGAATGCTTCGATCTTTTTCATATTGATCTATAAAACATAGGGGCAAAAATGTATTTTCATCATTCAGCCATGTCAACGGACTAGAAGTGGGATTGGATTGTAGACTTGCAAAAACTGAGATGAAGATTTAAAGTTTTATCAGAAAAATAGTTGGAGCGGAGTGAAATTAGTCTTATTTTAAACTATATTCTCTAAATGTAATTCAATTTAAAATTAATAATAATTTTTTTTATTTTAACTTAAATTGTATCCAAAAGTAATCTAAAATTTCTTATTTTTAATGTAATTTTAAAATCTTATAAATCTATTGAATAATAAAATGCCAAACATAAAATAAAAAGAAGAAATGTAAATGTTAGTATTTGAAAAAAATTATAATATTCAAAAAAATTTATATATTGCATAGGAGTTATCGGATCATATTTGTATCGTATGGTATCTATATTATGTCAAATATAGGTCAACTTAAATATGATCCGTATAATAATCGTGTCAAAAATTAAAAAATTTTAAAATTAAAAATTATAATATAACACGATTATTAAACGACTAAATAGGTTGTGATTGTATTATTCATTTAATATTTTATTTTATTTATGTAATATATTTTTATATTATTTTATAATATTAACTATTTAAATACTAATCAATTTTATTTTGAATATAATTATATTTTTTAAAATATAATAAATATAACTAATTTTTAAAAAAATTTTAAAAATATAAAATAAATTTATTAAATTATAAATAAATTAATACGATATAATTACTCAAATATTTAATCATATCATAAACTGATTGATATATTAAAAATTTTAAATTCTAATTTGACACAATTATTAATTATGATGTATTACTCATGTAATGATTATATCATTTTATCATTCTAAACTAGTAAATTTTATGTCGAATTCATGTTAATTTGACAAATTGTGTCAAAAATTGTTATTCTTATATACATGGTTAACTAATTACTATCAAATTACTAATGAATTTAAAAAATATTTGAGGAAATTTGCATACATGGCTAACTAATAACTAATCAAATTGTTTAATCAATTTAAATACACACACACATAATTAACAATAAAGATATATAGAAGAATTCATATATCATTGGACATGTATAAATTTCAATGGAGTACTAACGTACCATGCCATCTTGGCATTAATCTTTTTAAATAATTGTTTAAATTTATCACATAATTGAAGAAAATTTATTTTATAATAATTATCTTTTATTTTTTAATTCCTTAAGAAGCATATGGGTGTCAAATATGAATAATGATAAAGATACGAACTCCTGTAATCACACACCTTCGATTAAGCCAATAAAAAATACTCGGAAAGAATCTTCAATTCATTTCCCAGCAGCATGGCAAAATGAACAAGAACAAACCGAAGTAGGACCCATCCAACAATTAATTGGTTGACACATTCTTATCTGGAAGGATGTGACAAACACATTTGGATGTGGACCTAATTAATCTTCAAGGTTTCCTTCTTTAGCCCCCTCGCTCATGCTTTTACAGCAATAATGGCGGAGGAAGAAGACCAATACATTAGTATCCAGAAAGCATTCCCCACGTATATGACTATGCTAATGAAATATAAATAGAACTTGCTTTTTTGTCCACATTTATATACATCAACTCTGTACCAATGATATATGGTTTCATATCAATCAATTGATGTCTAGTAAATTTGCAAACCTCCCAGTCATGGGTATTGTTGGGGGGTATCATATTCCCTGTTGGCCTTATTACATTAAATTTCTACTTAACTACAAAACACAGTAATTAATCTTGGAGTTTTTACTTTTTCACTAATTTTTTTACATTCAATTATTTTATTTCATAATAGTTATGTTTTAAAAGTCGCATAACTTAAATCTCGGACATATCTTTACTCAATTTAACCAACTTAAAGTTCCTTTTATATACACACACACACACACATATGCAACATAGTGTGCTGGGAAAAACATATGCACTTGCGGAATGTTTGTTCGTCTTACTTGGAAGTGGAAATGCATAATGAACCCCAAAGCATGCGATGGACTTGACTTGTCAATTTTTTTTAACAGGGAATTCCATTACCACATCAATCATGACACTAGATCTACCTTATTTCACTTAGCCCTACATTTTTATTAGATTAAAAATTAAAAAAGTTACAAAATGGCCCAGAATTTATGCGAGTACACTAACCCTTATAATATACCATAAGGGAAAATTATGCAATGATATAGAATTCTAAATCCTGAGCTAGTAAATTTGTTTGAAATCAGAGTATGCTAACCTAATACTTTTCTTCTTTGATTTTTCTTCTTTTCCTTTTCAATGCTCAGAAGATTTTGCCACCGCCTACAGGTATCTCTGGTTCTGCACCATCTTTTGGCAAACATGCTGATAGCAGAGCCTAATGCTTATCAATTTCCAAACATTTCATCATTTGACAAAGCCAGAAAGCTTGAAAAAATCACGCAACCAAAATGCAGACTTTGCAGAAAATAGGGAAGCCCTCCTCGGTTGTTTTTAGCACCTGCATAATTACTAATTGTTAATTGCAGCAACACATGCTAAGGCGAACAGTTATTCGATAGGAAACAATGTGTAGTGCCTCTATATATGTGAAGTACATCCTTTGCTTTTAGGAGACCAAATGCAAGACAACAGACAGCTCATTCCCGTAAATAGCACATAACTGAAGATGAAGTTTACCCAGTGAAATCGAATCTCGGTCGGCATCACCTAGTCCATCACTCCCATCCACTTTCTTGGATACGGTTGTAAAATGCGAGCCGGGTTTCTTGGACTGTGAAGAAATTTCAGCATCCTTCCACAACACCGCCCCAGTGAGGGATATGGGCGCTGTTGAAATAAAGGACCCTGAAATTCACCAAAAAAAAAAAAAAATTACTTGAAGCATGAGAACCACTCATGCCTAGTCAGGCTGAACTTCATAACACATAACAAAGGGATAATAAACATGTGTCCACGCACTTCAACATGCGTGCAGGCAAGCACAGAGAGAGAGATGCAGGAATAAAAGAATTGTCACATGCTGATGCAAATTGACTAATATTATGAATTACAAATAAAAATCAACAAAATGGACAATATTTTAATGGCTATATGTGCGGCAAAATGGAAAATACTAACATAGTTCTATCGTTGATTTTCCTATTTTTCACCTCATTAGATATGTGCTGTATTTAATTTTAAAGTTGTGATGCAATATAAAGGCAATGGGATGGAAGTAAATCAGCTAGAGGGTGATTAGGGATAGTGATCAGGAAATCAAGAGAAAAGGCTTGGATGCTTGTTTAACTGAACCAGACAACAAAGAAATAAGAATACTGCTGAGGATGTAGAGAGACAGAACAAGATAAAGGGAGAGAGAACCTTATGCAAGCCATCCTTCTGTAATCTCGCATATTAATGAATGTCACAATAAATCATTCGGCGTGTAAGTGGCATACAAATAGGAATGGCTTCTGTCCTAATATAAAAAATTAATTTGGATAGAGTATTTCCAGTCTAGAATTAAATCATGTCAAACTTGAGGCATCCGCAGCAGAATGCTACGCATGGATAAGTGATGCTGTTAATCTGGTTTCACTGAGACAGCGCAGTCACATTAGGCATTCATTTCTAGCAAACTAGCTTTGTCGCTTCATGCCTAAGAATTGGGACATTCAGCTCTTTCTAGAGCATTATCAAATATCCCAAGTGGAAAAGAAAAAAGAAAAAAAGATAATTAGTTGGTATACCGTGGCAGTGGTATCAGCTGCCCGTGGCTGCACTCCTTTTAGGCAAACAACCCTGCAGAAATAGAAGAGGCTCAAATTTAAATAGACTACTAAAGCACAATACTGAAAAACTCAAATAAAAAGCATATGACATACCAGACACCGGGGGTGCATCCGAGTAAGAGCTTGGTTCCTAATTCGCCATCGTCGTTGAAAGCACGTTTCTTGCTATCTCTCATATTTCCTCTTCCCATCGGAGGTTTTCAACTGGACCAGGAAACTCAGAGTGGGACCTTTTTTTCTCCGCGAAATACACAAGCAAGCAGACTCATACCCCACTTTTAATTTTTTTTCTTTTCTTTCTCGAGTTTTTTCTTACGACATCCAATGAAAATCACTAAATTCCAAAAAAATGTCTCCTCCTTCATTTGTTCACAAACATGCCAAAATGACTAGCGTAAAGCTAAAATATCCCCTTTATTGCAACAAAACAAACCCAATATCATTATTTGCCTCGATTTTCTCAACTCCTTTAATTCTACAAACCATCAAACATATTAAACACATTTTTAATCATCCCATAATGGAAGATAAGCAGTAATCAAGGCCTGATTCCAGATCAACTCAGGCTCAAGGGCTTCTCTATGCAGTTCATCATATTTTAATCTTCTTTCAATTTCATGCCTCATGCCTTAACAAATATTTTGTCATCTTCTGACAAAAACATCTTTTCTGTTATGCCTACACAGCAAAAGAAGAATGCACAATTCCAACATAGCCTCAGCAGCCCTTTCCTTTCTGTTTTACATCATTATCGTTCCTGTAGTGTCTTTTATTGTTCTTGTAACACACGGTACCAATGTATAAATACCGGTCCTTGTTTCTCTTCCAGAGGGGGTTATATTAAGCCATTTTACAAAGAAATAAAAAACAAGCTAAGCCTTTTGTTCAATTTCTAACTTGGTATCAGAGCCAAGTATATCTGAATTTTCTTCAATGGCGTCAGTAACTCAACATTCGAGCACCTCTTCAAATGTGAATACAACCCTAGCAAACTTCCAAAACCATAATACCAGTAATCTTTCCTTTCCAAGCACAATCAAACTTACAAAAACTAATTTCATCCTGTGAAAATCTCAAGTGCTGCCATGTATTCGAGGAAATGACCTTCAAGATCTGCTGGACAGCAATATAACTCCTCCCAAGAGGTATGAAGAAATCCTAAGTGAAGAAGGAAGTAGCTCTATAATAGTCAAACTCAAGCATAAAATCTGGAAGAAACAAGATCAGCAGTTAATGGGGTGGATACTCTCTACCTTTAGTGAGCCCTTGCTTGCTATAGTGGTAGGATGCACAACTTCAATTGAGCTATGGCAAGCTCTAGAGAAGATCTATGCAGCAAAATCAATGTCAAAAATTGTCAATCTGAGAAGTTTAATAGCTTCAACCAAGAAAGAAGATCTTAGTATTTCAGAGTACTACATGAAAATGAAGGGAATTGCCGATGCACTTAAAGCTTCAAGAGACTTCATTACTGATAGGGATTTCATCTTATATTTATTGGGTGGTCTTAGTAAAGACTACGAATCCATCATAGTAATAGTATCCTCCAAGAAAAAAACACTAACTGTGGATGAAGTATACTTCGTGTTATTGAGCCAAGAGAATAGACTGGATGCTTGGAATGCTACGCTAACCTTGAGTCTCCAGACCGAGATTTTTGCCAATTATGCTCAAGGAAATACAAACCAGAAAAGAACTTGGAACTCAGTTTTTCAAAACAAGCAAGGCAGTAGTGGTTTTGGAATAGAAAAAGGTAGAAATGGTGGCAGAGGTGAAAATCCCAAACACATCTGTCAAATTTGTTTGAAAATAGGTCATGTAGCAATTGAATGTTGGCACATGTATAACAAGGACTACACTCTTCAGCAGAACAAGCAAGATTCAAAGTTAGCTTTTGTTGCAGCACTACAACTTACACCTGATCCCAGTTAGTACATGAATAGTAGTGCAACTAATCATGTTACCAAGTCCCTCAAAAATCTATCAATGAACCAAGAATACAAAGGTAATGAAAGGCTAGCAATCGGTGATGGTAAGAAACTGCCCATTTCTCATATTGGTAATAGTGTTTTGAACATTTTACACACACCAAAAACCATTAGCCTTAACAATATCCTTTTTGTTCTAAAAATTGCTAAAAATCTCATAAGTGTTTCTCAGTTACTGCAAGATAATGATATTGTTATTGAATTCAACAAAAACCACTGCCTTGTGAAGGACCTGAAGGAGGAGAAAATTTTGCTTCAAGGGTTGGCTAAGAGAAGACTTTAATAAATGCTGAAGTATGATATTTTGAAGGTTGTCCCATCTAAAATAGCTAAAATACCTCAAATTTCTAGATTGCAAAACCAAACACCAGAGTTAAATATCAGTAAGTTGAGTGTTGATAGCCACTTGAGTAACTTGAAGACTCAAAATCAAATTGATACTTGGCATAGGAGATTAGGACACCCTTCTGTAAAAGTCTTCAGGAACCTAATCATATCTTGTAATGATTTTGGTCTTACGAATGAAAACAATTCAGTTTCTGTCCATTCTTTTTGTTCTGCATGTCAGTATGGGAAGATGAGCAAAAAACCTTTTGAATCCACAAAAACCAAAACCAAAAAACCATTAGAATTTGTTCGTGCTGATTTATGGAGGCCTGCCCCCATGAATTCAGTGAATGGATATAAATAGTACATCGCCTTTGTGGATGACTTTACTATATTCACTTGGATTTTTCCTTTAATGTACAAATCAAATGCCTTAGAAACCTTCAAATTGTACAAAAGTCAAGTAGAGAAAACTCTAATCTTGAAATCAAAGCCATACAATGTGACATGGGGGTGAGTTTAAAAGTTTTGAAAATTATCTACAAGAACATGAAATCAACTTGAGATATAGTTGCCCATACACACATTACCAAAATGGAAGAGTTGAAAGGAAGCATAGACACATAGTTGAATTAGGTTTGACTCTTCTAGCCCAATCTCATATGCCTCTAAAATTTTGGTGGGAAGCTTTCTACATAGGTGTTTACCTTATCAATAGACTAACAACCCCAGTTTTGTTAAATAAATCGTCATACAAAACCTTCTTCAATGTCAAACTTGATTACACAATGCTGAAGGTGTTTGGCTATGAATGTTATCCCTTCTTGAGACCTTATAATCAACATAAGTTCCAATTCCACACCTCTAAATGTGTTTTCATTGGTTACAATCCATTTCATAAAGGATATTTCTATTTACATCCTTCAAAAAGAATGTATATTACCAGGAATGTCATTTTCAATGAGGATGTTTTCCCTTTCCAATCTGAAGCAAACTTCATTTCTTTTTTTGCACTTAAACAGAACAACTCTTTTGACTATTCTCTTCCCTATTACAATATGTACAGCTAGTTCACTCACATGTCGAATCACACTTCAGCTGAAGGAGAGAATTCACAAGCAATTTTCTCTGATTCAGACAAGTATCCTACTTCAAATCAGGATCAAGGCAGTCCCTCACACCAGAAACCATCATTAACTTATTCTAGCTCACTTACCTCTAGCAAATATTCTCAAATTCCAACAACATTGTCTCATCGTGTGTTCAAACCAATAGAACACCTACCATCTCATCCAATGATTACCAGAAGTAAAGCTGGTATCTAAAAACCCAAGATTTATACCATAGAGACAATTGAAGATCAAAGTATTGATTTGTTACCTTCTGAAGATGAAGCATTAAAGGATCCCAAATGGAAACTAGCTATGCAGCAAGAGTATGAAGCCCTTATCAAAAATAAAACCTGGGAACTTCAGCCTTACAAACTTGGTATGAAAATTATGGGGAGCAAATGGATTTTCAAAATTAAGAAGAACTCAAATAGCAGTATCCACAAGTATAAGGCTTGTTTGGTAGTAAAAGGGTATCTATAAACTCCTGGAATGGACTTTTCTCAAACCTTCAGTCCAGTCATTAAGTCATCAACCATTAAGATTATTTTTACCCTAGCAGTGCACAAGAATTGGCCACTCAGACAAATAGACATCAACAATGCTTTCTTGAATGAAGATCTCACTGAGACTGTATTTGAGCCAACCAAATGGTTTTTTTGATCTGTAATATCCCAACCATGTTTGCAAGTTGAACAAGGCATTGTATAGGCTTAAACAGGTCCCTAGAGCTTGGTACAACAAGCTGAAAGAAGCACCACTCAGATGAAACTTCTCTAATACCAAGTCAGATTCCTCCTTGTTCTAGAAATTTGACGATTCAGAAATGACACTGTTACTTATTTACGTGGATGATATCATCATTACCAGTAGTTCTTCCAAAATGATAGACCAAGTTGTTAAACTATTGAATAACACTTTTGCTCTGAAAGATTTGGGAAACTTGAGTTATTTTCTTGGCTTTGAAATTAAAGGAACTTCCGATGTAATCTTCCTATCACAAACAAATTACATCAAAGATTTACTTTGCAAAACTAAAATGCAGAATAGCAAAAGAGTTTCTACACCTATGGTAGTTGACACAAAACTCAGCAATGGACCTGGTAATTCTTTTCAAAACAAAACTCTCTATAGGTCAGTAATTTGGTCTCTTCAATATGCAACATTGTCCAGGACAGAAATTTCTTTTACAGTAAATAAACTAAGTTAATACATGCATAAACCTTATGATTCACGGTGGAATGCTTGCAAAAAACTCCTCAGATATCTGAAGCACACTTCAAACTTTGGTTTGATCTTCAAGAAATTAGAACACCTAGATTTAGTTGGTTTTGCAGACTCAGATTAAGCCAGTGATATAGATAATAAGAAGTTTGCAAGTGGTAATTGTGTGTTCATGGGTGAAAACCTTATATCGTAGAGCTCAAAGAAATAGCAAGTAGTAGCTAGGTCCACTGCAGAAGCTGAGCAATAACTCAAGTAAGTGTAGAACTGAGTTAGATTAAATCTCTTCTTTCTGAGCTAAAAATAGAAGTAAAACAACATTCTGTTATCTAGTTAGACAGCATCGGTGAAGCTGCATTGTCTGAGAATCCAGTTCTTCATGCTAGAACGAAGCATATCAAAATAGATGTCCACTTCATTTGAGATAAAGTAGCCAATAAAGAACAAGTGATACGTTATGTCCCAACCAACAATCAAATTGCTGATGTATTGACCAAACCCCCTAGCACAAGAAAGATTTACTTTCTTTCGAAGCAAACTCAATGTTGTAGAAGAAGGAGAGTTGAGTTTGAGAGGGGAGAATTGAAGATAAGCAGTAATCAAGACCTAATTCCAAATCAACTCAGGCTCAAGGGCTTCTCCATGCAATCCATCATACTTTAATCTTCTTCCAATTTCATTTCTCATGCCTTAATAAATATTCTGTCCTCTTCTGACGAAAAGCAGCTTTTTTGCTATGCCTACACAGCAAAAGAAGAGTGCATAATTCCAGCATAGCCTCAATAACCCTTTTCTTTCTGTTTTGTATCATTACCGTTTGTCCTGTAGTATCTTTTATTGTTCTTGTAGTACATGAAACCACTGTATAAATACTGGTCCTTGTTTCCCTTCTAGAGGGGGTTGTATTAAGCCATTTTACAAAGAAATAGAAAACAAATTGAGCCTTTTGTTCAATTTCTAACTCTCATTTCAATTCTGAATATCACAGTAGTCATAATAGCCTTAGATTATTCAAGTATTTGTTCGAATTTTTAAGATTGAGTGCTATATGCTTTGAACTTCTGTTCTTATTCATTAGAACTTCATTTCGAAGAAATAATTTAACCATGGTCAACCAATAATTAAGGTATGAATATAACATCTAGGAAATTACTTGATCATGATCAAGTATGGGTTAAGTAATAGGATGTATGAATATGAGCTATATAAGGTAGGGTAAAGGCTGGAAAAAGTTCGAATAATTGTTGACTAGGGGATGGTAATTATTGACCGGACAAGGAATTAGTGCATACGGAGGCAAGTAACAAGGATTTCAGAAAATTTGCTTTTCAAGTCCATTAAAACTAATATGTAATTATGTCAATGAAAGCACATTTAAAATCTTCTAATCACATCCAAACAGTCTTCAAAACCAAAATTCGACAAACAAGCATTCGAATTGTATTTTCTACAAAAGATTACAAATTAACCGCCACTCTACTAAAGTTTTATTATTAACTAAAAACTATTTTTGTTCCTAAGGGTAGAATTATTTAATATCAAAATATAGACTATACTACTGTCCACTCAAAATCAACTATAGAATTTACTTATGGGTTTCTACGCTATATACCTTTGGAAGAGAAAAAATTATTTTTTTTAAATTACTTGAATAACTTGATACTTTCGCAAATTAATCAAGACCTCTTTTATCCCAAAACCAAATAAAGAAAGTTAAGAATTTTTGTATAATCTTTGTGTAATGCTAAGCTTAGACTATTAGTGCAATGGTAATTGAAAATTTTGTCTAAATTTTAAGGGAGAGTGTTTAAAAGAATTTGAGATCTTTGAATGTCCTTGTTTTGCAAATGTTCGAGAAAAAAAGATGTGCATGCTTTGTCATTCAATCCACACACACACGCGCGCGCACAAGTATTTTAAAAGTCAAAAACTGATAAATAGTGAAGATGCTCTCAAATTTTTTCCCTTATCAAGTATGTAAGCAAAGGAGAGATATCTTGGCAAAGGAATCTTGGAAAGTAAATTGTCAAGATGTTCTTGACTATATGTTGTGCTTTTGAAAATTTTTTACAATTTTAGTTATTTTTTAAAATTTTCAAAATTTTGAAAGTTTTTTAAAAATAAATAAAACTTTATTTTTTATCATGTTATTTAGGAAATATTTAGGTAGAGATTATTATTTTTAAATTTATTTCTCTAGGATAGTATAATTTGTATTTTTTAGGAAATTAAAAATTATTAATTCTTTAATTTTGTTATGTAAAAAAAAAAATCTATTTTTTATTATGTTACTTAGGAAATTTTTAGGTAGGGATTTATGTTTTTAATTAATTTATCTAGGTCAGTATAATTTGTAATTTTGTTAGGCAATTAAAATATTATTAATTCTTTAATTTTATTACGTGGAATAAAATTTTTTTATTATGTTATATAGGGAATATTTAGGTCGAGATTATTATTTTTACCTTAATTTATTTAGGATAGCATAATTTGTAATTTTTTAGGAAATGAAAATATTATTAATTCTTTAATTTTGTTACATGGAATAAAAATTCATTTTTTATTAAGTGATTTATGAAATATTTAGGTTATTATTTAGATTTTTAATTAACTTATTTGGGATAGTATAATTTGTAATTTTGGTTAGGAAATTAAAATATTATTTATTCTTTGATTATTTATTTGGAATAAAAATATATTTTTTATTATGTTATTTAGGTAGAAATTATTATTTTTAAATTAATTTATTTACGACAATATAATTTGAAATTTTTTAGGAAATTAAAGTATTTGCAATGGAGGAACGATGGACATTCTATAGTCTACAACCACTATACGCTCTGCTCTCTGTTGATGTACAATGGATTGAATTATCTAGATTCTAACCTTGGCACAATTTAAAAAAAAAAGGATATAGTTATAGTCATTATTTATATCAACAAAGCACGTGGATATGATATTAGCATGTCTAAAACCTCTTCTAATATTAATTTTGTATTTTGTTGAATTTATATATATGCAATTTAATATCAATTATAGTAATTATTCATAGTTAATATTTTTTTATACAACTAAAAGTTCATGTCTTCTCTTGTAATATCATTTGATATAACCCGTAATTCTCTATGTTCAATAGTTATTGATAAGTCATCACCCGTAACCTATGCAAATAATAGTAAAATAAATTAAGTAATTTTACATAATATGTCTTACTTATTTTAAATTAAAAATTTAGTAAAATAAATTAAAAATGATATAAAATATAATAAATTGTCACATCAAAATAATATTATTAATAATAAATTAAATATTAATCATCAATATCGAGCACACGAGGGTACTCGACGTTAGAATGTTGACCTCTCAAGGACACTCAAAGGTGGGCACCTCAAGGTACTCAACATCCCAACGTCGAACACACTTAGGCGCTTGGCGTTGAGCACACAAAGGTGCTCAACATCTCAACATCGAGCACTCAATATTGACTATTTGAGAGATGCTCGATATATTTTTTTCAAACATTTTTCATGTTTAATAGCCGATTTTGGGGATTGATTTTTCAAAATAAATTAATTTTTGGACATAAACTCAATAAATTTATATAATAAAGCTCAAATTTAACATATATAAATATAAAATCATAATATCACGCACAATAAATAAAAAAATAGAGAATAATTCACTATTTTATGATTGTTAGATTCGCCAGTGTTTTAATTTGACAGAATGAGATTTGACCATGGTTTCTAGTTCGAGAAAATATGTTGTGAGTGTCTTTTTTTTTTTTAATATAATAAATAGTAAAACAGGTCATATAAAGGTGTATATGTCCAAATGTGTTAAAATTAGATAATTTGGTAAGAATAATTTAAAATTAATTATATTAGTATAATAAATTATAAAATAAGGTCATTTTAAAAAAATTTTCAAATTATATGCCGACTCGCACAAAAATTTTTCAAGCTTAATTATTTATTTAGAAATCTTCGTGTAATCCAATAATACTCATTTTCTTACTTCAACTAGAATTCAATGCAAATTATTTTTAGATTTTTATTCTTGTTAAATAAATGAACGTGTTAATAATTTTATCTCTACTTAATTAATATTTTAAAATCATTTTATATTATTTTAGATTTCAGTTGAAAAAATAAAGGCTACCTACATCCACCAACTACCATGCGATTGCCTGCACTAGATTACATCTAAACCCAATTTTTTTTTCCATTTTTTCCCACCCGCCGGTTTTTGGCTCCTCATTCACCCAGTCGAGCCGTTCAGCCTTGTCCGCCCTCCGGCCATCAGTATTCACCGATTTACTAAGCACACTAAGTTGTCCTTTTAAATTTTCATTTAATTTTATTTTTCATTCATTTTTCACCGATTCAGGCATGGTTTCTCCCTCAGTAGCTTCGCTTGTCGGTTCGCCTCCTCGTCTTTCGTTCCCTGGCAGCTTCCAGCAAGGTACTTTTCATATCTTTTCGAATGATGATTTCGAAGTTGTTCAAATCCAAGAGTTTGATTGATTTGTTTAAATTGTTATACGACATAATTTATTATCTATCCATTCACCAGACTAGAGCTATATCTATAGTTACAGAGTATGATTGATTTCAATTTTATTATTAATTTCTGCAGTTGTATATGTACTGTTCTTTGCTAAAATAAGTTTAGAAGGAAGAGCTGTGTGTAAACTAGAACGTTGTTTTTCTTGGTGATTTCAATTTAAGAACATTGTTTATCTCGAGAAAAAATTTGTAAACGGTACCGTTCCGGATTGAGACTTTGCGTGCATGGACAATTCTCATTTGTCATGTATTACTCAGGGTAATGGATAAAACTGGAAGAAAGGTGAGATTATTGTCTTTGTTTAAGTTCCAGTGATTGTTTGTGTTATTATTGGTATGAAATTAGCTATCATGCTATTTATACCTACTTATAAATTTATTTATCTGTTTATACTGTCAAGGTTTATTTATCTGTTTATACTGTCAAGGTTTATTTCTTTTGAGCCAAAAAAATGGTGAGGCCTTATACGATGAAGGGATATAAGAGGAAGAAGAAGAGAGAAGAAAAATATGATAGACGGGAAGAGGAAGAGGAAGAAGTAGAAGAAGAAGAACCATCAAATGAAACTGGAAAGAGAGCTAAGTTAGACAATGCTTCACAAATTGATGATAAGAAGGGGGAGGCAGAAGAAGAAATGGTGGTACATGAAATGGAGGGTATTCCAATTGCCTCAAGTGATCAAAATACCAACAAACATGGGGTTACTTTTATTCTCGAGAAAGCTTCCCTTGAAGTTGCGAAAGTGGGAAAGGTACTTGTATGCATTAATATACTTATAGATAAACGTATATGTACTTATGTACACACTCCTGGAAAGTAGCTGTACACTTGTCTAATTATTTTAACCTTGCTTGGTTCAAGTTCTAAAGGTTTTTTTTGTGGGTTTTATAAGTGCAGAGTTACCAGTTATTAAACTCTGATGATCATGCTAATCTCTTGAGGAGGAATAACAAAAATCCAGGTGATTTCAGGCCTGAAATTTGTCATCAGGAAAGTGGAGGCTAACCTTGTTTAATTTAACACCGGAGTTGCACCTCTTCTAAGAAAGTAGAGACTAAGTATTAATTTTTTTTTTCCGTAAGGATGCTACAGAAAGTAGCCATTGGTTAAACTGCCATAACCTTTGGTTTACACAGCCCAACTTTTGATGAAAACAACTGGGGTTTTTATTCCTTGTAATTACTGTTATAACAGTGCCGCATCTCCTCATTGAGCTATTGCTTCTAAATAAAAATATGATAATTTTCAAGTTATGTCATGTCAACTTTGCATTCAATATTTTTTGAATTTCCTATGACAATAATTCTAATTAATGTCGTATTTCGGCTCTCCTGTCAATTTTAGATAGCCCACTAACTGAGGCTGGGAGATTGCGAGCTATCTATGTTAGAACAGAAAAAGGTGTTCTTTTTGAAGTTAAACCACATGTTCGTCTACCGAGGAAATACAAGCGTTTTGCTGGTATCATGTGTAAGTTCAGCTGCTCTTAATCATCGTGTGCTTTTAGTTGGCTTGTACTCTGAAGAGGATCTCTCTTTTGTTAATTTTATTTGTTTAAAATTTATGCAGTGCAGCTGCTTCAAAAACTAAGCATAACAGCTGTTGGCAAGCGTGAGAAATTATTGCATGTGATCAAAAACCCTGTTACCCAATATTTACCCTTAAGCTCCCAAAAGATAGGTAAAGTTAAGATTTCTTAGTTTTCTCTTGTTATTTGACTTAACTTGATATGTGAATGTTGTTTGCTTGTATATCAGGTTTCTCTTATAGTTCAGAAAAATTAGTCAAGATGAGGAATTATGTGGGTACTGTCGGAGATGATATGGATCTAGTTTTTGTGGTATGCTTGGAAGTAACATCCATTTTCACATTTGGTAACTTTTGCTTTCATATTTATGTTGTCTGATTTAAACTTGTATCTTTTCTGGTATGTCATTCCATGTCAGGTTGGTGCAATGTTACACGGGAAAATTGATAGCGGTTACACAGATGATCTCTTAGCAAGTAAGTTAATGTGCGTCTCTTTTTTCTTGTTTAAGAATTCTACCTGTTCTTTTGGGAGTGTCAGAAACCTAGGCTTTCAGATTCATCTTATGCGTATTAGGTTTTTAAAATTTTACCATTGGCACTGTGTACCATCCACTTATAAAAATCATTAAATTGGAGCTAAAATTTCGATTCTGTTATAAGTCTCTGTTCATTTTGGACTGCCTCTAATAGAAGTGTCAGAACTAATGATTGTGATTTTTTTTTTCCTCATGCAACATAATTGACTGTAACTGAAAAGTCAGAATCTCTCTCTCTCTCTCTCTCTCTCTCTCTCTCTCTCTCTTTCTCTCTCTATGACATTGTATATGTCCTATAACTGAAGATGGTTTGTGTTGCATGCTCTTTGATATCATCTGAAAGTCAAAACTAACAATTGTGTTTTTTTTTTTTAAACCTTTAACCCAATTATTACCATATGTTTTCAGTTTCTGGCTATCCAATGAGTGCTGCCCGCTGCATTGCAAGGATTTGTGAGGCATTGGAGGATAAGTGGGAACTATTGTAAACAGCCTTCTTTTCTGTTTCCAGCTTGTATTCATCAATTACCATTTATAAGTTATTTAAAGGTAGTGATAATGTAAACTAGAAAATGCTTAGTTTGAGGATTGTTCATGTTTCCATTAATGAAATTTATAAAACTATTTATTAATTAATAAAATTTAGGAGATTAGAGGAATAAATTGTATACGATACAGCTGATAAGTTTGCACAAATAGTTAGATTGAATTTTCTTATTATCTATTTGGATGAAGAGACCGTGGTCAACGCTATATAAGAACCTAAGTGTACATATAAATAAGAAAGAATTTGTACCAAGGGGAGCAAAATCTCAAATGTTTTGTATACGATAAGACAGATGATTGCAAGGTATAGCCATTAAAGGCTTTATAGTGTTGTGTTGACGGTAATTGATATTTGGTCACGTATTCACTTCTCTTAACTTGATCTTTGAACCTCCAATTCATGGCCATGGAGAATTCTTGGTTGTTAGTATACAGTTTAGCCAACAAATAGCCAAATGCAAGTTCATTTTACCAATTGGGTAACTCCGTAACGTGCAGACTATCACCGTTTGGATGTGTGATTATCGTCTAGCTCAATAGACAAAAATATATGAATACCAAACATGCTATATTTTTTGCTGTTGTTTGATTATATGAGTTGCACCTTTGCAATGCAAAAGACAGACCATAATAATTGTAATCCTTGGTTAAAGTTCAAGTTCTTCCTTTTGCAGGTTCATCGAGGAAATCATTTCCTTCGGTTTGAGATCTCTGAGATACTATTGTTGCATAGCTTGAAGTATTTGTGTCATTGTATAAATAGATGCGCGGACAAACAGAACAGCTCGCAGATTGCATTGCGGATATCAATCTCGTGTTCTCCTTTTCGTGGGATATACAAAACAAAATAAATGAAATCCTCTGTGCATGAGAAGCAACAAGACACAAAATCCGGCAGAAGAATACTAATTTAGATAGTAAAATGTGTCAATGAAGTATCCATGCAAGTCTATTTTACATATATATATATATATATATATTGTGCATTTCTCCATTGTAAGTATACAAAAATATTGTGGAAGATACGAGGGGACTAAAAAGCTTCCATTCATTGCCCCATCGCTGCAGCAAGCTGCTTCTTGAGGTTGAGAACCTCAATTCCTTTTGAAGCCAAACGGTCTTTGAGGTTTGTGGATGCCTCCTCAAATTTCTTGTTCATGATATCAGAATCATCAACCATTTGTTTGTATCTATGACGATAGGCATCTAACAATGCTTGTGTCCCTCGTAACCTCATCCGAAGCTTTGCTTTTTCCTTGTTATTCTTGACTTCATCCTGTTTAAAATAAGTAATAGTAACAAGAAATGCATACATATCAAGCTTAGCAAAATTCAAGGTGCACTAAAATAGAAAAAAATCTTAGTTCATCGATTCTGTTAGGGTGATTTTAACACTTTCTATGACATAAGAAACGTCTAAAACACAAATGCATAGACTTACAGTGCAAATCTTGACTTCCATTTTGGAAATTGTCCTAGTCGGTTCCTCCACCTGAACTTTAGTCGCCAATATCTGGTCATAATCAAGTATAGTTCAAATGGCTCTCAGACAAAGTGGCTAATAAGGATATTAAAGAAAAAAAAAAAGGCTTTTGATTAACTTACTGCATCATTGCAATTTTTCTGGAGATTTTCCAATTCAACTACATGTCTCTGCTGCTCTTCCAACTGAGTCATCAATTTATCCTTTTCCTTTTTCACAACCAGAAGTTGGTCTGTAACATTCTGTCAATGGAAACGTGTGATAAATCAAACAAAAGTTTCATGAATCTAAAATAACTCAAATCAGCTTAACGATGCCCATTCCTAAAGACCAAAATAAAACTAATTCCTAAGTCTAAGTGATGCTCAATCTCTCTTCTTTTCTATAAATGTCAAGTCAGCTACAAAGCATATACATGCAGAAACCTTTAAGTCATTTGACTGGCCCAATCCCATATCTAACTCCCTGATTTGAACGAAAAAAACGTCTCGTTCTTTGCTGAGACAAATTAGCTCCTTCTGAAGTGCATCAACTTTCTCATGAGCACAGCGAAGCTCCAAAGAGAGCATCTCCAAATTCAACTTCAACACCTAAAAGGGAAAAGAAAAGAACAATGAATGCATTCTAATTCTGGTTAAGTTACTGCATGACCCAAAAGTATAAATTAGCAAGGACCTAACAATAGTATTAGCATTGGCATGCCCCCGAAAAAATGCCTGATGTGATTTCAAACAAGATTGTCATGAGGACCTAGCCAAACATGGGACAAAACAGAAGAAGCTAAACAGTTAGAAAGGCAAATCACGTAAGATGAATTGAACACAGGCCTCTTGCTCAGTCTGACACCCAAATTAAGTTACCACTTGGCCCAAAAGCTTAAACTACTAGACAAGGGCCCAAAGAATAATATTACCACTTGGCCCAAAAGCTTAAACTACTAGACAAGGGCCCAAAGAATAGTATTAAGCTCTAACAATATAGCACAATATAAACCAATAATACTTACTTCTTGGGATTGATGACTCTCAACTTCAGCTACTTTTAGGTCATTTCTCAGTTGATCAACCTCAGAAGACTTCTCCATACTGCAGTACAGGATAATAAATATGCTTAGATGTTTATGAATATAACAGGAACACTAGAATTACTAACAAAATTCAGCATATGCAGATCGTCAGATGTATTTTTACCAAGTAAAAAAAGAATTCTTGATTTATGATCACCCTTTGCCCATGAGGCAATATCCATCTTGTGGACATGTTTACATGATTGTGGCACTCGTGAAGAAATAACTAGTTTAGTATGAGAGGGAACGATACTGACTACTCATCTAGAAGTCAGATATCAGTAAGTATCCCAATGTAGCCAATGAATTGGAAGTAATTTGTGACAAGATCAATCAAATTCTTCTGACTTAAAAATATAATTCAGGCCAGCTGTAATTGCAAGGAAATCAATACATGACAACAGATAACCAATGGAAAGGAATACTAGAACAAACCTGCATCTTTTCTCCGATTTGACCTCTTCCTCACAAGATGCCAATCTTTCCCTGAGGAAATTGCATTCTTCTCTGCAGGACTCTAATTCATTCCTTACCTTACATTTCAAAAACCTTCATCATCAAATTATGAGATACATACAGAGAATCTTAAAAAATTTAAACCCCATTATATTATGAAAATGTCAAGTGAATAAACATGAATGGTAGGGAGACATATTGGCAAAATGACAGATAAGTTCCATAAAGGGTCAGCCAAAAGTAAGAAGGAATCATGCAGTTAAAGAAGTCATTACTCACTAAATTAAAATGTTTTAGCTATACAACCTTACTTTCCTTTACCTTTTTCTTATTTTCTTCCTTTTGTCCTCAGATCTTCATTCCTACTTACTAGATACAGGTCGTTCTGCAACTATGTGCAAGAAATTTTTAGAATGACAGCAGAAATATTTGAAACTTACAAGTTTGGAATACTTTAACCACTGTTATAGCAGTGACTGATTTAGAATTTACATAGTTGAGCTAATGCATGCGCACACTGTACTCAACAGCTTACGGAAGATGGTCTATTTAATGATAATGCATGCTAGACACTGCTACTAACAATGTTATACCAGCTAAGTCATCTTTTCATCCAAAATAGGTTGGATTAATGTTACTCATTAATTTCAAAACTTGTCTTGAGGAGCCACAATGAGGCATAAAACATGTGAAGCACTTCTCTCATTGACAATTCATTCATCCAAAAGATCAATGGATAAACCAATACCTTCTCCCCCATGTCCACCTTCATTCCCATACTCTTACTAGCTTCATTGTAACGAAAAATTAATCCTATGACAGAAAAGTTCATCTACAATGTTGTACCCCATAAAAAATTTGCACAACATTAGTAATTTTATCACAATGCATAAGAATACTAATTTGCAATAACTGAAATGTTAGAATTAATTGGTTGCCAAAATTGAAGGTCCAGAAAGATAAAGAATCCCCTTTTCAGCAAGATAAAATTTTAATGACAAAAGAACACTGCTAAGAAGATAATTCATTGACAGTATAAATAGATCTTAAAGTTGTGCTCCAAATGAGTAGGAATTAAACAATAATGTCTCCATGTTTGTGCATTTTGTTTCTCTTCAGTCATTGTTATGTTCGAAATCCATTATTTATGATGAAATATAAGCCCTAGAAACCAAGCAAAAAATTGACGTTAGGTGGAGAAACAGAATTTTATAACCGAATGACCTCACGGAAAAGACATAAAGCAGTATCATGTAGGTTATCCAGGTAAACTTTTACAGATCTCTTAAGAAGTTTTGAATCCTACCTCCAACATTCCTTTTGATAATGACATAATATCTGCATTGTGCAATTTTGCTTTCTCTTCCATGGCTTCAATAGAAGCTTTCTCCTTGGCAGACCATATTGCCTTGTCCTCCTCTATTCCCAATAGGGTATCTGTAAGTTGCTACAGAGTAAAAGGTAATATCAAATGAATAATGTTAGACTAGAAAAATAGAGAAGAAATATACATATAAGAAAACAAGTACTTCTGAAAGTTAGAATACCATTGCCAACTCTTCCTTTTCTTCAAGCAACATCCTAATAGAGCTTTCCATTTTCTGCTTGTTCAGATTAGATTCCTCTAACCTAATTCTCTGGATAGATAGAAAAGATTAAGGAGTCACATTAAGGAATTTAGAGAGCAATGCAATGCAACTGTCCAATTTCAAAATTAGCACAGCAACAAAATATCTACAAAACCATTATAACAAAAGAAAAGGAGACCAGAAGGCTTACAAGGCCCAAAACTTCTTCTTGCAATACATTCAGTTCAGTGCTTGATTTGCTGAAACTTTCAGACAGGGCTTCCAGTTCAGAAGCCAAATTTTCATTTCTAGAGACAGCCTCTTCTTTTTCTCTATATGCGGCTGCTAGTTCCTCTTCCAAAGAAGCAATAGTTGTCTCCATTTCAAATGCAAGAACTTCCAGGTTTTTGTAATCTTCCTAAACAACAGAAAAAGAATTCAAACTAAATTTGAAGAAATGAGAACTGAAGTTATCTACAAGTTCTAAATAATTATATCTCTCCACTTGTCTATAAATGGAAAAAAATGTAGTTGCAAACCAAGAAAAAAAAAAAGGCTCCAATTTCCCAGGTAAGGAGACTCTTTGAAAAGTTGCAAAGTCACCATAGATATATATTGTATATGGTGAAAATCAATAGCATGGCATAGCTAGCATACAATCAGCGATTCTCAAAAGATTACGAGTTTATAAACATTATGGATTGTTAACAAGAAAATCACGTCATGACAGCACACATTCATTAGTTGATATTGAAACCTTTGTTTGAGGTGTAGAACAACAATATAAGTTTCACAACATTATAATATACAACCAAGCATGCAATCATCAACACAATATTTTTAAGGTACTTGTTGCAAAACAATTAATGAGCAAAAAGGTTGGATGATGTCCACACAATGGCAGAGTATAATCACCTAAAGATTGATATACCTTTACAGTCCTTTGAGTATTTGAAGATGGAAAAACAATAATTTATCAAATAAAGATTGATGTGATTTCAACACAAAGTACTAGCTTGTCATTGATCTAATGTAAAAATGTCTATAATCTATCATTTCTTGAAATGGACAGTTGAAATTGACTGTAATTTGCACCAAACATGTTCAATAAAGGCTGTATATGAAAAAAATAAGTTCCATCAAATCACCTGCATCTGTTCATAAGGAACACCAAAACTTTTCCCCCTTTTTGGATCGAATATTTTTGCATTCTTGTCAACAACTGAATCACGCCTCCTACCAGCAAGCGAGTCTCTTTTGCTAATATCGCGTTCAAGAAGAATCTTCTGGCCATGCAATCGTTTTATCTCTCGTTCAGCAAATGCTTTCTCACCCTGGTAAAGTGAAAATATATTAGCTATTGGCAATATTTAAATTAAATCATTTGAATCTAAAGAAATGAGTTCAATGAAAAAGTTATAAAACCTCTAGTTTGGTTTTCTCCTGGATAGCATTCTTAAGCCTGGACTCAGTCTCTTTCAACTTTGTTTTTGTTTTCTCAAGATCTTTCCTCAAACTTTCCTTTTCCTTGACCAAGGAAGAGGATGACAGACATGAAAGTTCCTTTTCTAGAGTTTGAATCTGTGTGAGAAATTCTATGTTTTCCAAATTTTGTTGTTCTGAAAGTGTCTGCAACCATTGAAACATGTCGTATGAGGAATTTTACCAATTGCATTGTGGACATAAATTCTGATTGTTAAAAACAGTTCAGAGCATTTACCCTTATTTCTTGTATCTGCCTCCGCAGATCAACAGTTTGATTGTTCATATGAAGCTGAAAAATTAGTGCACATAATTTCTTCAGTTACCACAAGTCAAACATAGAAAAGACCAATCTAACAAGGAAATAGGTAATGGATAGGAATTACTGAACCTTCTCACTCTCAAGTTTAGAAACCTTCTCCCTCGTGCAACAGTGTAATTTTTCATGGTTACTAATAATTGAATGTTGCTGGAAAGAGATGTGACCCATCAAACCCTTGAAATCCTGAAGTAAATGCCAAGAAAGCACATCAAGATGATCACAGGACACAAGATTCTTAGAAAAGTCCAGATGAATTTGTATATCAAAACAGAAATAGCAATGACATAGCTAGAAACCTTTTTTGCAGGGAAGCAAGCAAAACAATGATGATAATAATAGCATTTCAGAAAAAACAACAGAAGAACTTAAAATTAATTACAGGTATATTCATATATTTCTAATTGTCAAGCATTTTATGTTTTACGTTGTATTACAGGATCATTATCAGTGTCATTATCTCACTATTTTCACTATTTATAAAATAATAAGCTAACATTGTTTCATTAGTTTTCCACCGACTTTGCCCTATCTTTACAATATTAATTATTTAAAATTTCCATAGAAAGAATTAATTTGATGTCACAAACAATATTTCTTATCTTCTTATTCTGAGCCATATTTCTTACAAGACCACTAATCACAAAAAAGTTTAGAAAGTCCATATTAGAACAAACATCCATCAGGTAAGTTTCATGTCAAATCCCAAGCATCATGAATTGCATTTATCACTAATAACAAAGTTAAATAACTAATTCTATATATGTACGCATACATAGATCTTAGCAACTTAAAGTTGAGTTTTAGCAATTCAGCATTAAATTAGTAACAACCATGCACAAAGTCAGCATTTCGTACAACACAAATGTCAGCACTGAAGAAAGGAGCATTGATAAAGGTATGGAAGAAAAAATAGTTGATTTGCCATTGTACCAACACCTTAGAACAAAATTTAACAGCATTTCGAGACAATTAAGCATTGAAAGAATAAATGGGAATCTGGGAGGATAGCTGCTGTCCCTCCCCCTACTTTATTAGTTACAACAAGGACCATTAGTGTTATGACACATGGAAAACCATTGTCGTCAACATGCTAGAAAGATATTTTGAGAGTACTCACAAGGAACTCATTGTATATGGCAGACAAAGTCTTGAAAGCTTCGTCCACAAGTGATGAGACGGTATCCACTACTTCTTTCGTGTTTTGAAGTTCAGAAATAATTTCTTGTACTTCTGAAAGCTTTAGCACGTAGCCAAAAGTTCCCTCCAAAGTGAAAGAGAGGCTTATAATTAGTTTTATGAGTTTGAATAGAACATTTACATGCAATACTCGTAAAACTATTGCATGCAACTAAGATAAAAGAATTGAAAAGCCAAGAGAAAATTGTGAGTTGACACAAACATCAATGCAGGCAGAAGTTACATACATCAGTTCTTCCCACAGATCCACTGGAAGCAAGCTGTTCTTGAGCAACCCTAGCTTCCTCCCGTGCATTAAGAAGCTCTTCATGGAGCTATAATAATTATATAACATACAGCAATTCAAAATCACTAATGAGACAGGACAGAAAGGACAAATCTTATCATTGGCTTCAACCAACAAAATAGACAGAGCAGATTCTTGTTATCTTCCGGTCAGAGAGAGAGAGAGGACTACTAGAAAAAGAAGGGATGCAGAAAAGAAGAGGAATCACTTCATGCAACAAAAATGCAAGCAACAGTGGTTCTAGTTAAGGCTGGCAACATCATAAGCATAACCAAGTTTGACTCCATAACTAATACATAAGTTGGTGAACAAGCACTACTTCCAAACCTTAAAAACACTTGATGATAACCAAACAAATCCTAGTCAAATATTAACATCAACATTTGAGAAATTACTAAAATCAGAATTTCTAAATTAATTCTTATTTATCTATTTTGATAAGACTTGAAAAAAGAGAATTATATTTGGTAAAGAAAATTTACAAAAAGTTATAACAGGTACAGAACAAAACGGCACAAAATGTCAAAAGCTAAAATTGAGATATCAGGACATAGTTAAGAAAATCCTGAAAACATCAATATACAGCAAAAACAACCAGCACTAAAACAAGTTACAGCAGCCTTCCAATAGTGATGGATAACAATTAGAAAGGCAATTCACGGGATTCAGAGGACACAAAAGCCCAAAGAGAGGCCCAAAACTACAGATTTTATCCCATTACTGAAACTTTATTAAGAAGAAAAATAGTATTCGTTGAGCTTTGACACCCAACATTTCATCTGAATTTTCCACATTTAAAAGGGTGATCAATAAGTAGGTCCCTAAGTTTAAGCAAAACTGTCAATAGTTTAACTATCTGCATGAATAAGGTTTCTGACGCCTAATGACAAGACCACATTGCCCCTCCAGTATTTAACTCAGACAATGAAACAGCATATAACTAAACACCAGGACAATTTTGTAATTTCCAATGGGACAGGGCACTTGTTTAATACAAATGGGCAAACAATGGACCTCATTAAAATTTCACTATAATTCAGGAACCTGCTTGGTAATTACCTCATTTACAATTGAAAGATAGAGCCGCATAATTTCAATCATTAACAACTCAGTAACAGAATTATAGCCAGAACAACCAAACAAAGAAAAACACCACCTTCAAGAAAGGTGAAAGAAAGATCAGAAAATCAGTTTACTTTAGAACAAAAGATATGCAATAATTTGAAAACGAAAAAGTAATAAAGTGATTTATAGAAATTTAAATAATCTTTTATGAAAAGTAAATAAAGCTTCAAAAATCAGTTCATTAAGGGTCACTTGTACATCTTCCATGCCCACAACTCAGAAAAAATAAAAATTCTATTATTTGCATTAAGCAACTAGGAAAGGAAGAAAAATACGATACAAAATTCAGTGATAGACACGGACAAAAAATTTTGGATTTATCGAGATATAAAAACCATGGTATTAAATTTATCAATGTAATTCAAGTAACCTAACATAAGCCAAGTTTTTGACCACATTAGTAATTATAAAGCTATTACAAGCAACCTGTAGATTCATAGTAATTCAAAGACCTAACAAGCACAGAGAGGCCATGCATGGCTGTCTTTGATTATGATTACCTCTTCATATTTTTCACTGGCACATATATCTCGCTCCATGGCTAGTTCAACTATATTGTCCAGATTTTGTTGGTTTGAAGATTTCTGCACTTCCAACATCTTAATCTACAAAATAAAGAATATAATATAGATGACAGTAATGACAAAACCAAAAAAGATCACAGAAGACAAAAGAAAATGTTAAAACCTTCTCTTGAAGTTGCTTGATAACAAGAGTAGCCTCTGACTCCCTTACCCTCACATTTTTGTCCACAGAAAGGGTATTTTCATTGGCATGATATCTGGAAGGTTCTTTACATTTGCCATTGCAAAACAAATCAGCCCCAGCCAGCTTTCTTGTTAAAAAATCAATTTGTATCTCACTTATAGTCCTCTGCATATAATGATGGGTGAGAGAATAGATGGAGGTCCATAGTGTATTAATGTCTTGCAGAAACAAATGCACAATTAAAAAATTTAAAACAACAAAAATCACCTGAGATTCAAATTTCAAAAGCAAATCTTCATATTCAGATTGCAGCTCCACTAGTTCACTGTCCTCCTGGCACCTTAAAACATGTTAAGAGTGCAAAAAAGTTCAATATAAAGACGTGCCAGAAAGGGTAGAGTACAAACCACAATAGAGCTTTGTTTCTTGAGTGGCAATTTTTTCCTGTTTGTTATATTCAATAAATCACATGGATCAGGAAGATTACAATCTCCCAGAAGATTATTTCTACACTCTTCTTCCTGTTTGCAAGACTCATCCCCTAGTTCAGTTTCATTCACCAACTCATCAAATGGAAGAAGTGGCCCCATATCGCGCTGTGGTCTCGTGGATTTTACAGCAGATGCCTTTGACTTGACATTTGAATACACCTAAAGGAAGCCAAAGAATAATATGGATTAGGTCACATTAAAACAAGATTAAATCACCATCTATTACGAGAAACATTCAGAATTGTTATTGAATGTCTTGCAAGGACAACATTAGCAATTAATATTTCTTGAAAAATCTATATCTTTATCATAAGTGAATAACAGAGGCAAGATAACAAGCAGGAAACACAAACTTGAAGTTCACCACAACTAAGATTTAAAAAATCAATAGTTAACATTACAGTTATTTTTTTGGGTCACATGACATCTGGAATAACTCCATGTTAACAGTGTTGCACCTCTGTTAAATCAATGGCCATACTGTATGTTCTTAATGCCTTTTGTTTTCTGTTGCCATCTCTTGTTTTCATAACGCCTCTGTAAAAATGTATCTACTATTGTTATCACTGGATCCTTGCTGATCAACTTAAGTTTTTGGAAACAAGTGATAACATGTCATTAGAACCAATTTAACCAAGTCATCTTCTATTCAATCCTTCTATCATACTATTTAACTTATAATAAGTTGTTTTTTATTTATTGTTATGTTTGTAACTAGTTGTTGTATTTGATCCACACGTCTTGCATGGGAAGGGGCATGTTAGTGCTCAAATATGATTGTTATAATTTTGCTCTTACCTGTCAGCACAAGCTTTTAGCAAAAATTTTCAGAACTACATGCAGCAGTAGGAATGTAGATGATCAGCAAAAAGGATTTGGAAATGTACTAGGAAAATAAGGAATGAGATCTATACAGAGGATACATATAATATAGGTTAACTAATATGACATTTTACAGAGGTAAAAAAATATTTTGATAAATAAACCAAGCCATACATTATACTTTTACGCTCATTGAACTTTCCATCGTTTACAACCAGCTTAACAACATTTTATTTCGCAACTGATTGATAGATAAACCTTGCAAAAGGGACACATTGTTAAAAGGATAAACCTAGCTAAAGCAAGAAAGACAAGGATTGATACTTATCGAAAGCCTAATCATTGAATATTTGATGAGAAGGTACAACTTGTTAGGGGTTCAGCAAAACCAGCTACTCTTCTTGATAAATGAGAAACAACTGTTAAAGGCTCTTCTTGATAAATGAGTAACGATTGTTAAAGGTTCAACCCGATCACTGCATGCTAATTAAATTATTATGAAGATAGATGTATTACTGAAGTATGATGCTTGAAAATGAGTGTCATGATATTTGAACCACTGATAAAAAATGCTATAACATTGTTCAATCGTTAGTTTATTTGAAGCTCAAGGAGAAGAGGCATGTATGAAGCCATGATTTTTGGTACTAATCAAAAGCTACAACTTCCCATAATAGACGTTGATGGTTGTGCATGATACCAAAAGTGGCTAAAGTTGAATATGAAGGATAACGGTTGAATGTTGCAATTCAGTTTTGAATAATGGATAATGTCCCACATTCCACTGACTTACACATGAAATTCATTATAAGTACCCTGCATTTTCATTTTTAAAGCAATGCCTCCGCTTTCTTTTCTATATTTTTGTGACTAGAACTCTCTCTGACTTGCTCATTGAAGTTTGATTATAGGTACAAATTCTTATCCTAGCCAAACACACAAGGAATATCAAGATTGAGTTAAATTCTCCATTCACAAGGTGCAATTCTACTTCTCACATCCTTGTAAGATTTTAGGTCCTGCAATAATTCAGCTAAATAAAAAGTTGATTTTCCTTGCAGCATAAAAGAGAAAATGTACCTCTTGAAGAATCTCCCTTGAAAGATTGCTAGGGCACCATGTATCTCGCCTCTTTTCCTACAACAAGAAGCAAAAAACTTCATCAACTATTAGGAAGGTGTGTTGGTGATGTAGGAAAAAGGAGAGAAAGGATGAGAGGAAAACTAAGTGAGAGAAATGCATAGATAGGAATTGAAGTTAAGGAGAGAAACAAATAAAGGGATACAAATCAGAAAGAAGAATTGAAACTAAATAGACAAAGGAGAAGGACAGTAGGAGAGAATTAGTGCGGCAAAGATAAATAAGAAAACAGTATGGAGAGAAAAAGGAGAAGAATAGAGAGGAGAGAATTAGTGGGGCAAAGATAAATAAGAAAAAAGTATGGAGAGAAGAACGGGGGAAAAGAAGGAGAAACAATAGAAATGCACTCAACCAAATTTATTTATGCGTTCATTCCGTAAAGAAATCATAAAATTAAGTTCTTATTTACAGTGGCCAATATTAAAACAAGAAACTAGAAATGTCCTAACAAAGAACACAAATCCTACTTAAAATAAGAATAAATAAATAAATAAATGAAACAAGTAATAAATCCAACTAAAAAACTAGCAATATGGCTCTCATTATTAATAATCTTGAGTTCCATCAAGAGAAAGAAAAAAAAAAAGAAACGAGAAGAAAAGAAAAAATCTTAAATAAATCATATACTTGATCATTGATTCTGCATCTAATGGTAAAGGCGGTGTCACCAATATATGAATGACGCAAAGAAAGCAAGATTAAGGGACATGGTATAAAATAACAGCATTATCTAAATGCTAGGTTAAGGGACTGGACTTGGATATTTGAGATATTGGCCAACTCCCTAATAAACACGTAGATACAGTGTACAGACAGCCCTCTAAATAAATCTCAAATCTAATTTTCTGCATATGATGTGGTATTCTTTTTTACAATCAATAAAATACTTCAAAGGAGAAATTTGTTCAAATAAATCTCATTGACCAAGCATAATTTTCATCTCAATTTTGGTCACATCTATATACATAACGAACAAGGAAGAAATTTTAGACCATTTGAGCTCACTAAAATTAATCTGCAAATAATAGAATACCATATTTCATGTCATATACTGAAAAATATCAACACCTATGCCTTTAGGCTACTCAACCCCATTTAAGCAGAAAGATACACCTAAGCATTTATCTCATCCTTATCAGCAAAAGTTGAAACTACATCACAGATTTGTCATGACATGATTTAGCAAGCCAATGGAGGCAGAGACGAAACATAGGTCTACAACCAAGAAAAATAAATTGAAATTATTGTATGATATGGGCATGTAATGAACATTCATCAATATTGATACAACCTTTTTAATCTGCTCACGATTTCCATCCCTATTAGAATACAAAACCATTGAGCTCAAGTTTTTTATTTTCTTTGCTTGCTCTTGCAACACTTTCTCACGCTCAGCTTGGGCTTTCTTTTCCTCCTCCAACTCCAATGCCATGCGTTCCCTCTCCAGTTCAGACTGCCAATGAAAGAGTTGAACTTACAATGGACGGTCATACATTCTTCCAACAACAATTATCTACATAATGAAAATCATATTACCTGTAGTAAAGTATTCCGCAAACTAAGAATCTCTTCTTCCAAATGTTCTGAATGAGAAGCCTAGGGTACAAATGAGGTGGTTAGCAAACCTACACTTTCAGAAACAGCATTATAGGAAGAATTTGTATAAATTGTATTACAACTGTTCCTACCTGCAATTTGGCTCGAAGCTCCTCAATTTCTTTTTTTTGACGCTTTAACAATGCAGCATCTGTCAATATCTGGGAAAATGGTACAAGCTGGGTCAATATTCAACATAAAATGAAAAAAAAAAATGAATGTACGACATGCATAAAGATGAAAAATACAAGTGGACATAAGAAACATCTTTTATGAAAAATGTATTGGCCACAGAAAAGAATGCGAAAACAAATTTGTCTAAGAGGAAAGCAATCTGAAAAAAACCTCATTCACACGAGCACAATTTGTGACACATAATGCTCTACTTGCAAATTGAAGACTGCTCTTAGTCTCATCTGCATGAATCTGCCATAAAATCAATATTACCAAATAATCAGGATTCTAAATAAAACAAACAAACAATCATATGGCTTTGAGTAAACCGCCAGCTAAAGCATCAGAAACAGAATTAAATTTTTTCGTGCATATAGGATTGAAATAGGCTGGAACGGTTTCATCCTCTTGCAGTAGTCTAGTAACAAAATTATAACACAAAAAAATTCAAATAAAAGATAAGAATATAAAGCAGTGATAATGTAGTTTTATACTAAGGAGATTTTCGAAATTGTAAGAAAGATACATTGAAAGATGTTGATCATGCAGTGTTAATGACTTAATGGAATGCTACCTGTGCAAGAGTGATATTGCATATTATAGCAGTATTTGCATTTCCACCAAGAGCAGGTTGTAAAATGCGCGTCAGTTTGCTATCTCGGTATGGAACGTGACCCCTACATTGAACATGTCAATTATATCAAGGAAAACAAAAATTAAGCATTAGCACATGCTAGTAAGCAGTTTCAGAGCTTACCCTTGGCTTTCAGCCCCTTCACTCAATTTTTTAATGACAGTTCCTAGGGTCATTAGACTTTTATTAATGTGGGAACCCTCTTTGAGCCGAACACCTTCCGCACCAGTTTTTGCAGCACGCTCTGAACCAGCAAGGTCCACTAGATTCTATAAAAAGAAAGAAATAACAGAAAATTAATCACGATAGTAGGAAAAATAAACAAGATATCTTGCAATGACAATTGCAAATTCAATATATGTATGTTACCCAAAAGAATAAAAAAAATGGCGGATGATAGCTCCAACAATCACATACCAAAACTGATACTCGAACAGCATCACAAGAATTGCCAGTATTGTCATCTTCGGTTTTGTCCCGACTCTCAATTATCTATTTGAATGAACAGTAAGACAAACTAATAGATACAACTCTAGGACAAATAATATTGGTTAAAAAGTAATATCACATTACCATGCGGAAAATTGTGTGAGACCTACTACTGTACAAATTCATATTGGTCTCTCCAAAATGCCTATGAGCTGAAATTTTGAAAAAAAACAAATAAGTAAATCAGCAAAGATCCATAGGTTGATATATTTTAGACCATATGTGTAAAAGCAGTCCAGAGAAAAAAGTGCATGTTTCCGCATGTGTATGTGTATGTATGTAGGTAAGAAAGAGATAAGAAGACACACATTCAGCAAAAACAAAGAAGAACAAAAGTTTATAATTTAACATTCTTATTTTATATTATAGTTAATAGTTGAAGCATGTGTACATAATAAATTTCACATTGCTGACATGTTTTTCAGACAAAAACCAAAAAGGAAAACAAATAGAGTGACCATCTGACAAGTGAATGAATTTAATTCTCTGAAAATACATAAAAAGTAAGAGAAATGGCAAAAGTAGAAAATACACTCTCCGAACTCCATAAGATCAAGAACTTGCTGAGGAGAGGCAACAATTTCTTCTCGCAAACCAGCAACATATATTCCCCTCTGCAAATATAAAGGCAAATGAAATAAATTGCCACTAAAGCATTCACAAAATACCGGAGAGACCTGAGAAATGCATAAAAATTCCAATACCTCTAGATTTTCATGTATCTGCAGTTTTCGGTGCTCAGGAGCTAATAAGTCATTTATGTCCTCATTGTAAATCTCCATATAGGACATTCGCAGAAGGAACTCTCGATCTACTTCCTGAAATAAAAGAAAGAATTGAACACAACAATACACCCCAATCCAATTATTTTGAGCAGAAAAACTGTACTTTGAAGTCAAAATTAATATTATAGGCATTCACTTTTTTAAACATTTTTCACTCTTCGTGTTCCATGTTTTTCCCCCCCTCTGATTCTCATATGCTGTCATTTGCTGAGATTTGCCGAGCAACACCTTTGACATCCTATTAATGTAATGTCACCCATCAAAAATAAAATATAAATCCATTGTCGGAGATGAGGAAACTAAATTCACGGGCATCATCCCAAAAGAGTTAATTGTAAGGTCCCTTCCCAATAGGATTATGCTGCACTATTCAAACAAGCTACGAAGTTCACTGGTTCATTCTTACCATGTCAAACAAATCATAGCCACATAAGCTTCTACAGGAAGATAAGCCTTGTACTCCCAATCAGTACAGACAGAGCTAGCCTGAATGCACCTATGCTGCCTTCCTTAGGTTCTAAACAAGCATACATAACCAAAATATTGAGGGACTCCTAGGAATTGCTCCAATGGCATAGCCACCCAGCCAATCAACTAGGTACACTGTCCTATTATATAAGACCTTAAAAATTTTGATTGCATGTGCAACATATTTAAAGTGCATGTTACCAATATGATTCCTATAATAGGTATGGTTTCACAAATTTAGGCCATTTAATTGCAAACTTTGACGTCAATATAAACAAGAAACACCCAAACTAAATCAACCAAAGCAATTGTAATGATGTTACAAGATTTAGATTGTTTTATATACTGCAATCAAAAGAATAACATACCTTAACTCACACAAGTCAGCGACATTCATCTTTAATAATATACCTAACTGCGGTCAACACCTCTAGGATAAATTAAAATCAAATAAAGACAAAATTAACATCCTACTTGTAACACCATAGTCCTTCAGTCATGCAGACAAAAACACTTGCTTAGTTTGGCTATGAATTGCAAACATTTTGTAATGCTTCCAAAAGGAAAATCACACCGGTTGAAAGTTTCTTATTTGATTATATATTCACACAGCCAAGGTGACACTCTTCGTATAGAAATAAAGAAAATACCATAGCAACAAATAAAATTTCAACCAAAAAAACGTCACAATTAGAGAAAGTGATAGCTTGTAGTAGTACCCCGTGAATGATGTCAAACAAATCATGCACAGCAAGAGGAATGACTCCAGGTTCAGCACGCGAGCCTCGCATTGTGTGCGTTTTTCCACTGTTCGTCTGCCCATAAGCAAAAACCGTTCCTACAAGAAAACAAAGCGAAAAAACAGAAATAAATAAAAATTAATAAGAAAACAGAAAATTACTTCAAGTGAACTGAAATGAAGCGCACCGTTGAATCCACGAACTGCAGCAGCAACAATGTCTCTAGTACGAGCTTGGTAAACCTCTAAAGTTTTACAATCTTCTCCAAAAATCCGGTCTAAGATCCAAAAAAAATAAATTGAAAACAAAGCAGAAAAATGAAATGAAAACGAAGACATTTGCATAAGTATTGAGATTTGAGACAGAGATAAAAGCACCGAATTCAAACTTCGACGAATGGTTAGTGGTAAAAATTGAATTCCCAGAGATTCTCCATGGACTTGTCTTTGCGTCCTCTGGTGAGAGTGGCCTTGATCGAACAGTGACGTGTATTCTCTCCATTTTTTTCTGCTACCGATAGGTTTCGAAGACAGCGAGGAGAATTCTCGAACGACTGAGGAAAGGCAGTGCAGTGAACGAAAAAATAAAAATAGAAGCTCGGCCAAAGATTAAATGCCCTCCATTTTTGGGGATTGGGTTTCATTTTCCCGCCTAGGCTAGAAGTGTCAAATTACGGAAATGGGCTTTTGTCGTAAGAGACTCCGTCGATGAAAATGGTAAAGTTCAGCCGACCCCGTCCATTTTTGATACACATCACATTGCTCCCAAGATTTCTGTTAGTTACATTCTACCCCCTGTTACGGGCTGTCATGTTATATAAAAACATTACAAAAAGACGAAACTAACTTTTCAAATGTACACAACACCCCCCCCCCCCCACCCCCACACGCACAAATAATTATTTCATTTTCTTTATCTTTCTACTTTTAATTATTTTCTCTTTCATTTTTTCATAAATCAAATAATTTATGCAAATTAATTCAAAAAAAATTTCACTCCAACAAAACAAAAATCCATATGCATACATCACATCAACACAATCAAATTTATTAATTTTATCTTAAATAAAATTTTAATTTGCCAATTTTCAAATAGACTTTAAAATAATTTGAAGAAAACATTCGGCTTAACTTAGTTGGTACAATAATGGTTCTCGAAAAATCAAGCACCAATGTTCTCAAAAATTTTGAAACCACTATGTAATCACCATTGCATCTTAACTTTCATTCTCATGTGATGCAAAACAACTAAAGAAATAAGGTAAAAAAAATAGTGAATGCAAATGTCTCACTCACACTTACTTCTTTAGATAAATTAAAGTCTCGTCAATACCAAAAAGTTTTACACTACATAAATTTTGTAACAAAATTTTCACATTTATTACTTCTAAATACTTCTTTTATAAATGAAATAATAATAATTCAAAAATTAAATCACCAAAATTCTAGCATGTTCCTAACGCAAGTTCAAATATAGGTAGATAAAATAAATTTACAGCGATAGATTTTATTGACAAAAGGTCTTCTTAAACTATCGAGTCTTGTGGTTGATTATTCTTCAACTTTGCCGTACTTGCTGAACATAACATCAATTCCCCCCTGCCAAAATAAAACTCGACTTTAACGAGTTATTGGCTTGATAAAACTCATATAAATCAGAATTTATATATTAAACTACACTTGAAATTAACCACAAACTATTAAATAAAGGACAATTCTTCCACTTTACTAAAGATTTCTGCTATCTTCTTTGTCATGTGGAAACAACTTAGTCATCTAGAATGGTTTCAATCTCCTCTTTTAGTCCTACCTTTTTAATTAATTGAGGTACTAGTGGATTAACTTCAAAACTCTTCATGATGACCCTTATACCTATGCAAATCTTCCATGTTAACAATTAAACTTATTTACAAGTCAGAGGGTAATTCTAACACATAAGCGTTGGCCTCCATCTTATTTAGAATTCAAAATAGACCTACCTTTCTAGAATATAGTTTTTGATAAGCTTGACGAGGAAATCATTTTAGCTTGAATCGTAATAACACCAAATCTCCTTTCTCAGTTTCTTTATGATATAGGTTAACTTGTTGCTAATAAACATTTTAAATTTACTGTTAATCTTTTTTTTGAACTTCTTCCTATAAAGATTCGATATGTTTAGAAAAATTTTATGCATTTTCATTAACCTGAGAATTCAGCGGCAAAGGAATCAAATCAATGGGCTGCCATGGTTTAATGCCCAAGACTGCTTCAAAAGGAAAAATTCTCGTAAACTTATTTACATAGCTATTGTTGGCAAACTCTACATTTGATAAAATTAAATCCCGCGAAGCTAACCAATCTTGAATAAAACAATGAATTAAGTTACCATGACTCTGGTAAATAAGTCTTGAAACAAGGCTAAAAATGAGCCATTTTTTAAAAACAATCAACAATGACGAACATAAAGTCATGTCCATGCACTGTTTAAGTAATCCTAGCACAAAATCCATATTAAATCCTTTCAAAGAATATGTAGAATAAGTAAGGGTGTGTAAAAGCCAGCATTTGTTTTTGAGCCATTTCCTAATTGACAAACACAACACATCTTAACAACTTCATTAATATCTCACTTTAGGGATGACCAATAAAATATATCCTCTACCATAATCATAGTTTTGTCTCATCCAAAATGTTCTGCCAAGCCACCCTTATGTAATTCACGAATTATATGCTTTCATAGATAAGAATTTGGGATACATATATTGCTTCCTTTAAAAAAAAAATCCATCTTGCAAAGAATAATTAATATGAGTGATTGCCATTTAATGAAATAAATCAAAAAATATTAGCCTAAATAAAAGGTCAAATGAAGATAATTTTTTAAGTCCTTTAAAGCCAACTATTGAAAAGGATAACACTAACAATATATGAACTTTACGGCTTAGCATGTCTGTAACATGATTCTCTAATCCTAAACGGTGTTTTAAGACAAAGTTGCACTATTGCAAGAAATCCCCACCTAGCATGACATGTATTAAGTTCCTTTTGAGAATTAATATATTTCAAAAAATCATAATTCGTGAACAATATTTTCAGTGTTTAAAGGTCTAAATATAAAATTCAATATTGTATATAGAATACTTTCTTTTGACTTCATTTAATTTCTCATTAAAAAAAGCAACTGAATGTCCTTCTTGACTTAGAACTCCTCCTATGCCCGCATAAAAAATATCACATACCACTTTAAAAATTTGCCCAAAATTAAGAAGTTTCAAAATATGAGCACTTGTTATCTTTTTCTTAACTTCCTCAAAAGCATGTATGGTAACAATAATCTAACTAAATGACCCTATTTTGGTATGTTTAGTTATGAAAGATTGTGATATTGCTAAAGTGTCGAAGGGACCTGCGATAAAAAATGTTCAAACCATGAAATCTCTTCATTTCATGTACATTAATAAGAATAGTCCATTCTTTGATTATTTTAATTTTTTCAGGATCTACAGCAACTCCTTTATCAAAGATAATAAATCTCAACAAATTAACCTTAGAAGAAGCAAAGAAACACTTCTTTAAATTGATGTAAAACTTCTCTTTTTTTAAAGTACATAGCACTTGCTTCAAATGATCTTTATGCTCTTCTTGATTCCTGTTGCATATCAGAATATCGTCAGAATATACTACAACAAACCTTCCTGTAAAAAGGTTTCAAAATATGAGTCATAACCTGCATAAAAGTACTTGAAGCATTGGTTAATCCAATTGGTATTACTAACCACTCATATAACTATCTTTTATTTTAAAAGTTGTCTTCCATTTATTTTAGGTCGAATCAGAATTTAATGATATACACTCCTAAAATCTATCTTAGAAAAAATTATTGACCCATATAGCAAATCTAAAGTGTCATCTAAGTAAGAAATGAGAAACGATATTTGATATTATTTTATTTATGGTTCCACTATCAGTACACATTTGCCATGCATCATCTTTCTTACAAAATAAGCAAAGCTGCCACTGCACAAGAACTAAGAGTATCCCCGATAAATCCCTACTTCTTTTATTCTTGGACTTCTTATTGTAACTTATCAAACTATTTCGGATTAAGTCAATATACTAAACAGTTTGGTAATATAGATCTTAGGACAAAATCAATAACATGTTGGATATCACGTATAGGAGATAATTCACATGGAAATTCTGTAGGCACTAATTCTAAAAAATGTTATAATATTGAGATAAAATCTTGAAAAAATTTACTTACAAAATATTGCAAAACTTCACGAATTAGTAGCATAAAAATCGTTCTAATATTATTGCTAACTTCTTCAAATCGTCTCAAAGATAGAGCTCTAGAGACTAAACACTCTTTCAAATTTTGAAAATCAAACACTCTTATCATTTTTAATTGTATCTTCTTACCTTTACAAATCAAGGAGTAAGAATTAAAAATCCCATCATATTTTACCTTTCGATTGTGGAGCCAAAATCTCCCCAAAAATGCATGACAAGCTTTCATGGGTAAAACATCACACTAAACATCTTCATGAAAATCCTTGCCCAAAGAGAATGAAATTAGGCAATGAGTTTTAACTGAAATTGAAGGGTCATTAATCTAACTAACTTGATAAGATTTTGGCAATAGTTCTTGCTTGATTCTCATTTTCTCGACAAAATCAAGGAACATAATATTCATCCCATTACCATTATCAATTATCAAATTTAAAGTCTTGTCATGATACTCCACTCGTGTATAAAACATATTTATATGCAACTAAAATTCTTTTTCTTCAATATTCTTATTATGTCCAATCAGAACTCTTTTGACCATATACAGTAGCAAATCGAACCCTTCCAACTCAACCACAAATGACTCTTCATCACTAGTTTTATGCACGTCAATACTTATTATTTCTCCTAAAGTTTCATTATTTGGATTTTGATTTCATCTTTTTCACAAACCAATGCAAAATGCTAATCTTTTATTAAGTGTACCATCATAAAGTGATATTCTCTTCTACATTTATAACATTTATTTTATTTTCTTCCAACAATAACTACTTTTTTTCATTTACCTTCTCACTTTCAATCTTCTTTTCCCCTCTACCTCGATTATTATTAGCTTTAAGTCTTGTTCCAGATCTTCCAAAAGATGGAAAACTTATCTAATTAAAACTAAAGCCCCTACATCCAATAGTAGTGTTAGGCTGATGAAAATTCATCTATTTCAATTGTGTTTCCACACGCAGAACAAGTTGATAGGATTCCTCCAAGCTTAATAATCTAGTAATCATTAGTTCTTTGTGGATATCATCCTTCAATCCAGTTTAATATTGCATCAAAGTGATTACCTATTTGTTGTTGTCATATGACTACGGATAGTAAGCTCATGAAACTTAAAATATATTCTTCAATTGAGGAATTTTCTTATTTATGGAGTAATAATTTTTCAAAAATCGTTAGTAAAAATTTTTCCTTCAAACGAAGTTTCATTTCCTTCTAATCAGTAATGGGTAGTTGTAAAAGTCAATGTAGTTCCTCTTGTACACTATGCCACCATATTCGTGCTTATCCCTTTAATTTCATCTTTATAAAATGAACCTTCCTCTTATTTGTCATATTGAAACAATCAAAATAGTCTTCAAGACTTGGGTCTAAGCTGTCATAGTAATCAAGAACATCAACTCTAACTCACTTCAATGCTTCATCAAAATGATTGGACTCCTCATCAAAGCGATGCCAATTAAATGGTCCGAAATTGCCACTTGCATAAATAAAAGGCAATGCTTGTGCTTGAAAATTACAAAAATGTGGTCAAAGAGGTGTTGAAAGAAAACCACATGGCAATGGAGGAGGACCCCCTAGTGGTAGATTATTTTTGCCATTGTGTTCGTCTCTTACCAACACTTCTTGATCTTTATTGTTCAAATTCCCTTTTTCTTGGTTTTCTCGATTCTATTAGGTTAGGAACAAATTAGTCTAAACCACTTCCATTCGTTGCTTTAGCATAGCTGCTTGGTTGCTAATTTCCATCATAATTCATCACGTTAACCTTGGGATAGCCATCCTCTATTGTTATAGGATTGTCCACTTCCAGTACTCATCGAGCATGTTGTTATGGATTGGTCCATTACTTTCTTTTCAAAAGATATGCATATTAGGGTGTGTAGAATTCATCCTTATAAAGTTTAAAATTACCCATTTTCTATCTAATATGAAATTTTGTCATATTTTTTCTTACCTCATTCTGTGATGTCCTCGACATAGTGGGCATTTTATAGACGTATTCGTTATGCATTACCATCCTTATAAAGTTTAAGAATACCCATTTTCTATCTAATGTGGGATTCTGTCACGTTCTTTCTTATCCAATTCTGTGACATTCTTGTCACAACGGGTGCTTTATAAATACGTTTGTTATATGTTATCTTCTCTCTAAAAGACATGTATATTATGGTGTACAGAACTTATCCTTATAAAGTCTAAAAATACCTATTTTCTATCTAATGTAGGATTCTATCACATTTTTTCCACATAATTTTGTGACATCCTCGTCACAGTAGGCACTTCATGAACGTATTCGTTATGCGATGTCATAGTGAGCACTTCATAAACACATTTGTTATGCGACGTCACAATGAGCACTTCATAGACACATTGGTTATGCGTGGACACTTGACTGAGACATTAAAATTGGAATGGATTTGATTCTGATACCATTTGTCATGGGTTGGACCATTAGTTTCTTTCCAAAAGACATGTCCATTAAGATACACAGAACTCACGTTTATAAAGTTTAAGAACATCTCTTTTCTATTCAACGTGGGATTGATGACAAAATTGACGCAAAACAACTAAAAAAATAAGAAAAAAAATAGTGAATGCAAATGTCTCACTCACACTCACTTCTTTAGATAAATTAGAGTCTCACCAACATAATGAATTTTCCCACTTTATAAATTTTACAACAAAACTCATGTCTTTATTATTTCTAAATGCTTCTTTTATATGTGAATGAACAATAATTCAAAAATTAAATTAGTAGAATTCTAGCTTGTTCCTAACAGAAGTTTAGATAAAATAAATCTGCAGTAGTAGATTTTATTAACAAAAGGTCTTCCTAATCAACTAAATCTTATGGTTGATCAATCTTCGGCTTCACCATATTTACTGAACCTAGCATCAATAAGATAAGAAGAAGAGTTTACGGTTATCCATGTTTTTGAGAAATCTAAATTTCTTACAAATAACACCACAAATTTATGATTCTAATTTATTTTAATTTATAATGGTAGTCCAATTTTAATTAAATTTAGGACATACTTAAAAAATTTAGGTCTTTTTTTGTTGTTTAGACAAAATTTATTTCAATAATTTAGGTAATTGTTTTTATTATCACAATTTAAAAGATAAGAAAGTTTGTCTATGTTATTCGGAAAAAAATTTGTTGAAACAGTTTAGATTATTTTATTTATTGTCTCAACAATTCTTATCAAGATAATTTTGGCATTTTTTATTATTTGGACAAATTATGTTAAAATTATTTAAGTTTTTTTCATAAATTTTTTGAAGTTGATATTTAAAGAAGAGTATTTGTGTCAAAAAATGGTATATTTTGATTAAAAAATTAAATTTGATTAAAATTATAAATTAGCCCGAAATTATAGTTATTTATAAAAGAAAAAATTAGTTTGTTTAACTAGTAAAAGTTCTCATAATAGTATAATAAATCTAGAGTTCAAATTCTTCTTGCAATAGCATTGGATAGGATTTCAAAAAAAAGTAACTAATTTAATTTTTAAAAAGTAATTTAAGATTAATTGTGACTTGTGATTGTTTTTAATTTCTTAATCCAATATGTTATTCTTTTCTTGAGTTAAAAGCATAGAATAATCTATCATGCTCAACTCGTTGTCTTTGTCGTCTTTTACTTTTAAGTGTTGTTGTTGTTGTTGCTGCTCTTTTGGGGCTAATTTAATTCTAGACTTAGTAGTCAGAGACAACAAGCGCTTTAACTTTGGAATCTTTTCTCCTCTAATATCTTGATTAAAGCTTATTATTTGTTAGATTTTCTAAAATTTTTATTAAAATAATTATTTATTTGTAAATTTGAACACTTAATGTAAATTGTATTTCAATTAGTTACATATTTTAGATCTATTTATTTCTCGACTTAATATTGGAGATTCTATAATTACATGCAAACAATTAAGTAAAGAATTTTGACTTACCCTTAATACTAATATCTAATTAAATTATCGAATATTAATTTTAAAATAATGGTATAAATAGAACTATCTATTTTTATCTATAAATATACATTCTGTTAATTAACTAATTTTTTTTAAAGTTTTAAAATAAATGTGTATGTGTGTGTGTGTAATTATTTAAAATTTTATATAATGAATTTATATTTTTATAAATTTTAAAATAAGTAAAAACAAAAGCTACCCAAGTGCTCAATTGACCCCTACAAAACAAGGCATGTACGTGGGCTCGAGTTTGAAATGGGCCGAACCGGTGGGCGGATGACCATTGTCTATTAATATTATAAATTTCTACTATATTTTGTTAACAAGAATAAATTCTCTTGAAGCACGCGATCATTATTATGACATTTTTTTACTAAAAGAAATTATTGTTCTTTTTATCTTAAATTGATTAGGGGTATAATTGTATTTATATTATTCTTACTAAATTTTGAAAGTACAACCTTAGAGTATTTAATGAACATCAACTTTTATTATTAGAATTTTAAGATTTTTTTTATTTTTGACATTTAATAATTTTATCTTACACAATAATTATAAAATTTTAATTTTAAATATGATTTATGCTCCGTGGAGACTAATTATTTTTTAATTTATATTTTATAATTTAATAATTACGTCCTGCACAACTATTGTAGCCTTAAGTTACAGCTATTCAATATTTAATAAAATATAAGTTTTATCTCACAGATAAAGAGAAAAAAAAAAAAAAAACCCATCTTAGTGAATGCCATTTCGAGAAACTAAAACAATGTAATTAAATTTCATTGACCAAAATTGCCTTTGATATAGAAGGGAAGGCAAAAGTCCATGGCCTGGCATGCATTCTAAAGCAACAGCAAGGAAGGTGACAACAATAGAAGAAGCAATCAATTCAGATGATAAGGATATTTGTACAAAGAGATAAACGAAATTGTGTGGCCAAAAGTGCTTCCCAAACAACACGAGAAACGTAAAAGAGTAAGAGACCCACGAGTTCATTTTATCCAATTTAAGATGGGCTTTGATACATACGTATACTCTTTTTTTAAAACAAAAAAAAAATGCCAAAATAACAGTATTAATGGGTCAAGCTTGGCCAAATCCGGGCCGAACACAGACACAAACAGGTAAGCATTGATTGCGGTCGACGGACAGATCATTAATTCTGTCGTTCAAACAACGTTACTATTACTACTACACGTGGCATGGATTTGTGTATCACTTATTTGCCCTGCCCTGCCCTGCTGCCCCAATTAATAGATTGGAATTTTGTTGATCTTGCGTTGCATGAATTCATTTTTTAAAAGAGATATTACATTGCATTGTGAAGTCAATGTGTGTCACACAAAAATCGCGTCGATAATTGGTGCGGTAATAAAATATTATTATTATTGGAATATCCGTTTGTATGTCTATTTACCGTTCGATTTTAACTATGAACTACACTGCTACTAAGTCGAGTGCTCTTTGCAAGATTTTCTTTTTTCATCGCCACCCAGATTTCCCTGTTTAATATTTTATTTTTTCAAAAAAGTATTTTATTTATTTATTTAAAAAAGTATTTCAAAAAAGTAGAAATCTTAGCTACAGATAACTAAACGTCGTTAACGCCGGCTGATGGAGCCGAGCGGAGCCGGGAGTGGGGAGCATACTTGGGGAACACGGCTGTCAGTGAATTGGGAATAAACCCTGAACTTTCGGTGTAAGCATCAAGTGTCAAGTCAAAAATCCTATCTCCATCTAATCTGTCTGTATTATCTTTTAATATTTTATTATTTTTTAAAAAAGAAAAAGAGTTTCCGTCACACGTCACCGTTTCGTCATGACACGTAAGCTGCTAACGTCACCGCTGGCGCTTTTTATTTTGAAATTGAAAATTCCTTTTCCTTCTAAGAATGGCGTCAGTTAAGTACACAGCGTCAGCCCGGGCGACAAGATTAAAAAGCAACAAGTCCAGATGCAAATAATATTAAATAACAACACAATAATTAAAATCTTAATAAACATAATTTCTATTTAATAGCCGACGTTAACTGCTTACTTTTACCATTTATATAGTGTAGCTGGTATAATTATTGTTAGACAGAAAATTATCTCACTATAAAAAAAACACAAACAATTGCAAACCAAATGCATTCCGAGGGAGTGGGGGAGACATAGCAGACACATCAACTCCCATGTTACCAAACCTAACCCCCATGCTGGAGAATCTCACCTCCCTATGCTTTTCAGCATGTGGGTCCCTTTCCCCCCTCCTCCATTTCCCCGTTATTTTATTACTATTACTAGAAAAAGGAGTACAGGTAAGAATGCTCTTCTGTCGGGTTAATTTATATTGACAATTTTTAGCTGACCGTAGAATTTAGGATCCTCAGTAATAATTTTAAACTTTTTTATTTCATGACAAATATTTGTGAGCATAGTGCTGTTAAAAATCTTAATCAATACTTATTTAGTTATAATTTTATTTTCAATTGCATAATAATTTTTTGACATGTGCCCTATTTAAAGATGTTTATCATTAAATGACATGTAAATGATATTTATGTAAAATTTTTATGAGTTGTGACAAGTAACAAAAGGGAGTAATATATTTTAATATGATTATTAAATTATTTATTTAATATTTTATTTATATTTATAGTAATATTCTTTTCAATACTAAATAATTTTATCATACGTACCAATAAATAACTTAAAAAATAAATAAATAAAATTTAAAAATACAAGAAAATAAAATAAATTTTATGTTAATCTTAACCCGCAAATTTCGATGATAATTTGTATAAAAATTGTTTACCCTAAACAACAATAATGATAATGCATCAATATATAGTTTTTTTTTTTGAAATATTTTGTAAAATTAAAAAAAAAAAATCATTTTAAATGTTTAAAGACATCCGTTGTTTACAATTTATGTAATGGCAACAATTGTTGACAAATAGTAAGCTGCCTTGACAGTGCATGCCACGTGCAGTTATACAGAGGCAAAAATTTTTAACCATTGTTTAACGGTCAATGAAAGGCCAGATGACGATAGATAAAACATAATTGCGTAAATCAATCTATGGCATGATTGTAACAATGAATAACAAACACGTCATCGTTGTCGATGGTATATTTATTTTACTTTATTTTTCTTTATCCTTAACAAATCATACCAATTGTTAATTAAGCTCAAACTTTAGAGAAAAAGAAAATTAATTATATCTTTGGTTACATTATTTTATACTTTTTTTTTAACTTTTTTATTCCTACAAAAATTGTAATTTCATTTTAAAATTGATGTTAAAGATAAAAATAATTTATTTTATAAGATTCTATCAAAATGGTAATCGATAATTATAGTTACTTAATTACATATCGAGGTAATATGGGCATATAAATGAAACAATTAAAGCAAAGGAACAAAGTATTTTCATATTATCTTTCTTTGTTTTTCTTTGTTAATTGATTTTCATTTCCCATTTTTATTGTTCATTTTTTAATTTATTAAAATTTGAAATAAAGTATTTTGCTAATGATAAAAGAGACATGTTTAAAATCATAATTAAATTGATTATTCTTAATTTAGGAGATAATTTGATTATAAAATATTGTACTCTCTATGCATGCGACGGCTTAATATAATTAGAAGGGAATGCATGCTAGTTAGACAAAAAATTAAGAGACATTATATTACTCACTAAATTACTTGGCGATATAACTAACTAACTATTTCATTAAACTCTTCCTGAATAAAATATTTTAATATTAATTAAGTATTAGATGTCTAATAATAGAATAATTATAAATATCACATTAATTAAAATAATTAATCCTTTGAAAAAATTAGTTATAGAAAAAAATGTTTATTTAAGTAGGATCATGATTAGTTGGCGAGTTTAATTTGGTGGGAAACATCATCATCCATCTAATTTTTATTAAGTAGGAAACAATATACATACATACATATATATATTGAATCAGAATTTGAAATTGTACCCAAAGGGTTTTTTAATATTCTCACCAAATCAATAATTGACGGTAACGGCGCTATTGATAAAATAAATGACAGAAAAATAAGAAGGATGTCAGGAAAAAAAAAAATTTTAGCGCGTTATACGGGTAACCAAGGACCCCAAACGACGCGGCTTGACCGTCAAACTCAAGTCACTCCTTGTGACTCACTCACTAAACCAAACCATGGTTAAATTATAACATTTCCGTACAGAAAATTACCGACGCGTGTCCCCCCGAAAAACGCGGTTTCTTTCTTCCCACCTTCACCGCCCTATTTATACCCTTCCCCCGAGCTCCTTTACCCTGCCATTTTCTCCTCCTGACCTCTACAATTATCCCTTCTCCCTCTGAAAAAATGCACTGAAAAATCTCTCAATTTATATCTTTATACCTCCATTTTTCACCTAAAATTACGAAAATGACATCCTCCGAAAACCTGCCTAGTATCGAGTCCTGGACGTTTCGCTCCGCCTTCGCCGATTCTTGGCTCTCCGAAGCTTACGCTCGCGAGACGGAAACTATTACAAAAGCTCTTCAGAAGTCCATCTCCAACACCGGCCATTCTGTTACTGATACTCTCGCTGCTGACTTGATCGTCCCTTTTATTGACCCGGAAACCCCCACAGTCTCTAACGTTTCGGGGTCGGAACCCGAAACTTTACCGAAACGGCTGCGTCCAGCTATGACGGGCCCCAATTCGGGGAAAATCACGAAAAGGAAGTCCCGTGCGTCGAAGAGGACTCAGACGACTTTTATAACTGCAGATCCGGCTAATTTCAGGCAGATGGTGCAGCAGGTAACCGGAGTGAGAATCGGTAACACGCAGGTTCCCGTGGCGCCAATACTGAAGCCGGAGCCACAGAGGTTCGGTAGCAGGTTATCTGGATTGGGTAGTGGTGGGTGCTTGCCCACACTTGACACTTCGGCGTTTTTGCTGGATCATCAGCAGCAAGAGATAGGCACAAGCCCCGGGTCAGCAAGTGGGGCGGTTATCGGGTCGGGTCAATTTGATTTTCAGAGTTCTGCAGGGGGTGACGGTGATGGTGGTGGGGGGCTGGAATTCGATACCATCTCTAGCTTCCCCACTCTAGAGTCGTGGAAAGTCATGTGACAGTCACGTGACATGTTAATTAATCCGTCTAATTAGTGATTTTTATTTTTGCTGGTTTAAACGAAGTTAATTTTGTGATGGGGTTGGTTGTCTGTTTATATCTATCTTGGGGACTTGCGTTTTCGCTGGTGGGTACAGTTTCTTCTTAACTTTGGCTGTAATGGATATTAGAATGGACTGGAATCGAATGGGAATGGTGTTTATTTACTTAATATTTTTACCGTATCAAATGGTGGGATTTTCATCTCGCCAAACACACACACACACACACACACACACACACACAAATAAAAAAAAAAAAAAGTAAGGAAAAGTATGTTCGCTCGTGAGTAGCAAATCAGCAAGCAAATATGTATCAATTAATGCTGTTATTAGCTGTTTTTGGCAGTTAGTTTCTAGTGGCAACAAGCAAATGCCACAATTGCTTTAGAAACAAGTTTGATCTGCCCAGCAGATCACATCATATTTCCTTATATACTACGTAAAATTGTAGGTGTATTTCGTACAATAATTTGGGGTTCATGTGCTAAATTAATGGTGTGGTATGATCAAACATCTCCATGTTTAACTTGCTTTCATAGTATAGTGGAACTTCATTGGCTTAATAGTTGTCAAAAATTAATTACCTTGTGTGAGTAGTAAAAGTACATTTAAAAAGGTTAGTGGAAGATTTAGTAAAGCTATTATTATTATTATTGTAACTCAATTTATTTTACAAGTGCTTTTCCTCAAGTCAAAAGTCAAAAGTTTTTTTTTAAAATAATAATTAAAATTAAAACACTCCTCTAATGTTGTGTTCTAGGCAATGGCATGGCAGACTTCGGTCTCGTTATCTTGAGAGTTTTTAAGTCAAGAAAATTGTTATATTATTCATCGTTTTTTTTTTTTAAAAAAATTACTATCTTAGTTATATCTGTCATTAATTTATAATCTAAGAAATATTACTTTCATGCATATACTGTGCGTCACTTCAATAACATTCTATATCAAATTACTACGAAGAAGTTTTATACTAATACGATACTTTAAACCGCTAAAAAAAAATTACATACATACGTATATCTATTTTGATATGGTCAAAATTCATATTTTAAACTTACATGTATCATTTTAAAATTCAGCCAACAACACAATCACTTTATATGTATTATTATTATTATTATTATTATTATTATTTTAAATACTTTAGATTGTTTACTAATATTTTAATTTTTTTTAAAAGATATTTTTAATTTATGCGTTACAATTTAATATTTTGAAGGGACTTTGGAAAAATATCAACTAAAATTTTTAAAACTTTAATAAAAAAATTCGAATATAAAAAATATGAAAAATTGTATAAATATAGTTGTTGTATTCTAATATGAGTTATGCTACGGTGCATTTAGTTGCACCATGCATAATTGCATTCTCTCCCACACGTGCGAGATAATCTCTGAGTCTTCCATTATAAATTTTTTTTTGACTCTTTTATTATAAATAAATAAAAATATAACAAAAATTTAAAAATTATAACAAGAGAGTCAGTCGGGTATTACAATAGCAGAATTGGAGATTAACAGAAAAAATAAAAGTGGGTTAAAAATTAAAAGAGAGTTTGGTGCAGCTGGAATGACCGTAGCCTTTGTTGCATTTCTACCAATTGTTTAATTCAATTGAAGGAAATTAAAGTAGAGGGGGAAAGTGAAATGTTGTTAAATGAAGTTCCGTCTCTTTGACAACAAAACAAAGCAAAATGAGGTGGTGTCGTACATGGAAATTTTCTAAATTCAATATAGATAAACTGATAAGGATCGATGAGTTGACGTGAATGAAGTAATTGATTTTTCAAATAATAATAATAATAATAATAATAATGGCTTAATCAGAGGTCCAATTCCAAAAAGTTATTGGTAGGCCACAGCTAGACCCGAGGAGGTGGGTAAATTGGCAAATGTGACACTGACACTGACTCTTATTTAGTTATTTATTTATTCTTTTTATATTTAATTATAATACTAATAATAATAATAATAATAATTGTTATTAAATTATCAATAACATCATCTTGTATTCCATTCCATTCCATTCAACAACCCTCTCTCTCTCTCTCTCTCTCAATAACCAACTCCTTTCCATCCATTTGTACGTGTTGTAATGGAATGAATGAAATAACCACCAATTAACTTTTCATTTACTTTGTTTCAACATATCATTCAGAAGCTGACTTTATAAATTAAATGCCTTATTTGATTAATTACACACACACACACACACACACACATATTAGACGTACCATCACCACCGTTAATTTTTTTTTTTGGCTAATTATACGAGTTTAATTTTATTTATTGTTGTTGTGAAAAATAATAACAACGTGTCTGGTTAAACAATGTTTTTCCATTTTGGTGGAACAAGTCCAAAATGGTGGGTGGGCTGGGCTGGGCTGTACTTGGATTGTACATATATATATATTTATATATTTTTCAAAGTCTTCCTATTGACTGCGACTTTGACTTTGACTTTGAGTTTGCTTCCGCCACGTTATCACCACATTTATTGCACTTTCCGCCTCCTCACCGGGTCTCAATATGGGCACCTGTTTCACTACTACGCTTGCACGCACCAATTCTTTTAAGTGTTTACTGAAACATATATTAATTGCGTACTATATAATTTTTATTTTATTTTGTTTTTGAAATAATGGCCAATTTCTCATTAATTATATTGTGCACACGTCATTAGATTATTTGTTTGATTGGAAGGTGTGGGCAGGCATAGTGCGGGAGGTTGTTGACCAACAAAAACAGCGGGCACTCAAGTCTATTGGTCTGTTACGGACTGGTGACGTGTACGTTGACTTAGTATGTCATTGTCATCGGTCACTGTTATCTTTAACGTCTTGATTTTCTCCTCCTTTTTTTTTTCTTTTTTACTTTTTGCTATTACTTTTTTTTATCATTTGTCTGCCTGTTATCCGTCCGATGTCATGCTTGCATTTGCAATGCCGTTATAAATCATCCATTTTTATTAATATTATGATATCATGAATTAATAAAATAAAATAAAATAAAATAATTTTTTCTGGCTGTTTAATTATTCTTTACTAATTAATTATTTTTGGTCAGATAAATGCATTCTTTGTTATTAAGATGAATTCGTAAATTAAATCAATGGAAATGGAATTTGCTACAATCGAATTGAATGGCTCGGCTCCCCTTCACTTCTTAATAATAATATCTGTCGGATTAGGGATTTAATCAGCAATTTTCTAATTTTGTTTAAAATTAGACAAAAAACAATTTTGTTTTAACAAAGATGAAGAGAGATTCATGATACCAATATTTAGTGAAATTCGCTTTGTATTGATATATTCTTATGGGCAGCTTAAGAAGAGGAACCCAATTTCGGCTTCGTAGACTTCCCTTTTGTGATAACCACACGGGCGGCGGGCAGAAGCGCCGCCCAGCACAGATAATGATACTGGAGCAACTGGAAAATAATGAATTGGATCGTTTGTGTCATGATCCAAGTGACGCGCTTCCCTTCCCGCAACTGTTTAGCTATTTTAGTGTTTTCATCCCGCTGTAGTTGACTTCGTAACTACCCCATCTCAATACCATAAGAAGCTCAAGTTGTGATCTCAAATAATATTTGAGTATGCACTACTGTTTGCTTGTAATAACATCTACTTGAAATTGAAGCATGCTTAGGTTTTCAGCTATTGGATTTGTTCATGTATGCATCCATTTAGCCAACTACTTTATAACAGAATTGATTCATCTAAACTCTTAAAGAATGTAACAAATGCATAAGCAAAGAAGTTTCTCATCTTAACAAGAATCACATAATTTTTTGTAGAAATATGTATGTGCGACCTATGCCAGTAATTTCCATATTAACAAGTTTCTCCTAAAATTCTTCCCAAAATTCATTCCTGTAATGCTAGAAATTCTTGGAATAAGTATGCTTTCAAAAGATAACAATTTAGACTTTCCACCGGGAGAGCAAAGTTTATATAAACAAAAAAGCCCCGCAGCCAGTTCCATTCATTTTCATACCAACAATATTTTATGTTAAATGTTCACAGCGTCAGCAGTAAACAAGCTGTGAAACACACCCCACAAACCCTACCAACCCCACCACAAAAAAAAAAAAAAAAAGGAAAAACCAATGACAGATTCCTAATCTCAACCAAAGGTCTTTGCATAACCTCTAAACAAGGATATCGATGCTGTCTTAAAATGCAATCCCGGCAAAATTGGGCTGACTGCATTAACCTGCATTTCATCACAAGTGCAAAACAAAGAGCAGCATAAGATTCATGCAGACTTTCAATGCTTTTTTTGTTTTCTAAATTTTTGTACCAATTCAAGCACAAGTTTCAGCTAAAGTGAAAACATGAAAGACAATCAAAAGACTAGTCCCAAATTCTGGAATGCAGCACGGCTGCTATTAGTCATTCAATAAGAAGAAGTAACAATGAATTCCCTTTCATAAATCAGTCTGCTGTCATTAATCTCCTATCTATAATTGTGCCATAATGTTTCTTTGCAATAGGTTTTATCATTGCTCATAGTTTAAAACCTGAATAGATTTGCCAAAAGTAGAGTTTAAGCTTCAATATATTCAACAATAACACAAGCATCTTTTTTTAACTTGCTGTATTGTAAACCAAACCTCTCCGCAGCCCTTATGTGAGTGATATTTGAAACTGGACCATTTTATATCACCCAGCAGGTTTTACAATAATTTTAATATTTTTTAATAGATGATATTTGGAATCTTAGTCGCTGAGGATAAGGCTTAACCTAAACGAGAAGGAACTTATTAAATATTTGCAGATTTACAAATACCCATAACTGCTGTCTCTGGATATTCCAGTATACTGCATCCCCACCAAAGCTAATATGAGTATTGCAAGCATACCAAAGCCCTACCATTAAGGTTGGATACCCACCGATACCCGCATCCCTGTGTCAAATTGCCATCCCATTGCTGCTGCAGTAATTATGCCTTAACTCTCCTATCCTATTCCAATAAAGCATGGCTCATTATTTAAAATTGCATGTATCATTCCGGTTTAATGTCACAAAGTTATAACGACTGCTATTTTAGCCAATACAAGGAAACCAAGTGAGGCTCTTTTAAGTTAGTCGTGGATCCGTGGTTGTCATGCATGGCATCATATTTGGGAATGCAACATACTCCCAGCAATGCAGTGTTTGCTCAAAAGCATATCCTTTTATAAAGATTTTCAACTATCTGACCAAATTTTATATCATGGATAAGAGTTCATCAGTACAGCATGAAGGCTTAACAGAAGTCCTTTGGTTTCACAAACCTATTTTGGGAGGACATCTTTGTGAGCTTTAAATGAGAGGATCACATTCCAAACTATAGCAATAAAATTAGCTCCAAGGACCTGAAATTTACCACATGCAAAAAATCATATCCAATAACTAATACAGCAGATAATATTAAAATAATAGTGAAAAAAAGGATGTCGAGTGTTTGATTCTAAACAACAAACCTAACAAGTGAACAATATAGATCCCTGACACGATCAATAAGCAATGTTATCCAAGAAATATTTTAGAATACAAGTCAGATCTACCAAGCTGAGAGTGCAACCTGAAACTTGGATTGGAAAACTTGACGACTAAAGATATAGCTCCTTAAAACATCCCAACTAAGGATCGACAGAACATAGAAGAATTAGCATCTGTTATCTACATGTTCTATCCAACTACCATATCAACGTGGAGCATTAAGCATGGCATTGTCATGTCCAATCAGAAGCCTATCTTGTGACATCCCAAAATAGACAATCAATAGATATAAATCAAGTGTCGTGCAAGAACTGTAACAGAGAGTATTTTGAGGATAAGTTATTGTGAAAACATGTTGACGCTATGGGAATAAACAACTGGCTTTTTACACTTCCTCAATGAAATGAAAAAAGCCAGCACAATGGATTTGTCGACAGTAGATGGCTGCCCCTCTTTGTAAATATAATAAAAAGCAAAACAGATTTCGTCAAATTTAACTTCTGTAAAATCAATCTGTACCCCTTGCATAAAAAAATGATAAGTTTTTTTTTGAAAGGTTAAAAAAATGCTTGCATATATTTAGAAAAGATAAAAAATGCTATTGTAAAACATAGCCTCTAATCTTTTACCGGCCTTTATCATTTTTCTAATGGCAAAACACCATGTAAAACCTAAGGAATGATGAAATTGAATCTCCATTGAATGGGTTCCAGTTCCAGACTGGTTCTAAAAATTGCTTTACTAAGATGAGAACTGCCAAACAATGATGAGAAAGGCAGCAGACCTAATCAAAGACAGTTTCCAATTGTACATTTATTTATTTTTTTCAGGGGAAGCCACTCAAATCGTCTCAAACCATCAGTCCTACTTATGTATGTAAAATGTCAGAAGCTGGTAAATAAAACATGCCTATGTGGCACAGATAGTATGAATAAATTTAGCTATTCATACCTGCAGCTGTGGAGGGACAAACCGAAAGTTAAGAAATTGGAAAGGTATCCACAGTTGCCAATTCGCAACAACAGTAGAAAACCACTCCTACAAGATGAAAGTTCAACTTAATTACAAACAATTTTAAATCAAATATATTTCAAAATATCCTCTAAGAAAGCTGCTTTCACATCTTAAATGAATTCATAAAAGTTAACTGAAACTAAGAAAAGAAAAGAAAAAAAAAAGGAAACACAATACTATGCCTTTACATCACCTGTTGAAGTTTGGGTAGAACTTCTGATGGCCTTCCCTCAAGTGTTACCACTGTAGCTAAGAAGACTCCAATAAATATTGGAGAAAAAAGGAACTGCAATAAAAATCAAATTCAAAGCATTTAAGAAGAATCGTAAAATGATAAAGCAGCATCATGACTTGTGAGCATGTGATTCGGGGAAATTGAAGAATAGAGATTCAGCTCACCTGATCAATTAAAAGGCGCAAGAATGCACCTGATGCTCCAGGAAGTGTCACCAATTTATTCAGATACGAATACCTAAGGAAATACAATTTGTCTCAAAAGGAAAAATAAATTAGCCACAAAAGCATTTTGCGTAACATGTTTGGTTCTCATCCAGCACTGGAAATTGCAGATCATTGAGGAAATCAAGAGGTATATAAGCAAAAATTAGGTAAAAAGCGAAAATTAGCTATAAGTGTACCCATATCTAGGCACACAAAGATATTGATCTGGGGATTACCAGAAATGCAATGTGGGTCCCACTAATACCAGCCCCAGTAGAGTAAACAAGAACGTCCTTTTCAGGTCCAGCAATGGTACTTGCTCAATGACAAGCTGAGGCAACAATTTTTAACCTTCAGAGAGCTGATGCTTAAAATTGTGACATAATGACCAGAAAATACAGTAATTCAGCCATTAGCAGGAAAAGCAAATCAGACAATAGACAACCATCCAGTTTACATTAATTTGACAAGACAATCATCGCTCCTACAATTTATAGTACTTTGTTCAGAGCATCGAGTAACAAGAAACTATGCATGGTTCCGAATTGTTTGACATAATTTTTAAATAATCATTGAAAGGATATATGGCAAACAATCTATTTTTAAGCTAATGGACCAAATAGAGTAGCGTGCTTTTACAACTCAAATGAACCATACTGTATCATTCAATGAACGATCACCAACTAGATCAGCCAGAAAAGAGTAACTATAAAGGCCAAGAGATCCATAATGTATGGTGTTAGGTTATTACTTAACCAGAAGCTTAAGCAAATAGATGTGCCCAACAACAATATTTACAATCAAACATGAGCCATCACATGCAAAGCATGCAGGCTAAACAAAAGCATAGCCATGTCATAGTCATAATGACACTCAACTTATGGTAATTTAATTAATACTATTACTAAGGGATTCGAGAATCAATTGATGAACCTGGCTTTGACACCATAATACCATGTTAATTGTCACTTGACCTAGACACTTAATTTAATAGGTATGAACCCAAATATAGTATTTAAGCTCTATATTGGTCTTTAGTGCACCAAAAAACAGAAGAGAGTTCATACAGTACCAGAATAAGAAATTAACATGTGCCTGCCAATCCACTGAGAAAATACATTGATTATTGAGGCAAAACCATCTGACAGATTAACTATTCTTGTAGTTCTAATTCTTGAAACAATCAAACATAAATACATTGAGTATCGAGGCAAAGCCATCTGACAGATTAACTATTCTTGTAGTTCTAATTCTTGAAACAATCAAACATAAATACTACTATTTCAAAGAAAATTTAAGAAGATAATTTGAGATCCACTCTTATTGATTCTACCAGGATACTTTAGTAGGACATAGATGAAGATCTTCAGAGTCTCCAATTCTTTCAAGACTATGGAACCCTATGAAAATTGGGCATAATTTAAGGATCACAGTAGCTAGTGCTTTCAAGCACTAAATGATACAGGCAACAAGGCAGTTGTGCAGCAAGACAACAGTTCAGAGGAGCTTGCAAGGATAAAAGTGGAGCTACTGTGTTGGCCTTAAGCCTGCTAGACATGGCAATGCATCAAGTAAAGAAGGCCTTTTGTCCGTTTTGAGGATCTAAAAAGGTGCCGTTTAGTATACTTTTATACTGTGCTTGCAACGTTACCACACATTTCTCATAGCATAATCCTATACTTAACACAACTTGGGTGGCTCAATGTAATTGCACAGTTGTTTTACTGAAAGTTATCATTGACAGTTGATTAAAAAACAATTCTTTCTTAAAAGCTCTACTTATATAAGTATATTTGAAGAAGTTTCATTGAACGAAACTGAAATAATGCGATCAAGCTTTTCAAATTCATTGTTATTCTATAACATCACTTATAACAATGTGCCTTCTAGAAGCGGTCAACAGCTACAGAATTTTGGTTGTGCACTCTACTCTAATTTATGCCTAAAAATTATTTTTCCATTTTCAGCTGGTGACGTGAACTTTATATATTACTTCAACCTTTATTGGAATAACTATGCAAATATATATAAGGCTAAATATATTCTGAACTCTGAAGGAAGCCAAACAACCAATTAAACAATACAAATAAAAATATGCAACTACTTTGTAGTAATGGTCTATCAAGTAATGGGAAAAATTGATGGTTGCATGATAAAAAAAGAAAACTTCTTTAAAACCAACAGTAGTAAAACTGAAGTAGCTTATGGAATCATAATTTGATCAAGTCAACAGTGAAAGAGTGAAATTTAGAGAATCCACCAACGAAGTAACACGGGCAAGATGCATGTAATTTCATTGATACAGAATAAAGAAAGCTTACCTGGCAGATTAAGTCTCCAATAAGGGTCAAAAGTGCAGATGTCACTGCTTTAGTTGCCACAGGATATTTTGCAAGAAGAGCCAAATACCTGCAATAATGTACATTTCAATTTAACAGGGCAGGACAGATAATGTTATGAACCACATGATCCAGGAACAGAAATGCAAGTTGCAGTTCCAAAACATTTGCACCCCAAAAAAGGCACTATAGCCATAATACGATATAATATAAACAAACTAAAATCAATGTGCCCCATAAATGGCCTGACAGAGGACTCATTCCTAGAGTCTCATCAATAAACATTAAATGACATGAAAAACAATTCAGAATCTACAGTACTTTCATTTAAGCTTAACAGCGGCGAAATCATGTAAACGTATTTCTTACTGTGACTTCCATGCAGCACAGTGCATAATCACGTATTAGATGAATTAAATACTAAGTAGTCAGCTAATACCCAGCAGTAAAAAATGGACAAAACAATGTTTTGCCAATACACTACCAGACGTGTTTTTGGATCCACAAATACACAATTCCATATCTCATTTTCACTTTTTTGAAAACAGTTCTCCAAAACGAGTTTGTAAAACCATACTGAACAGGCCTCAAAGTTATTGAACGATAAACAATGCGGGTAGATTTAAACATCCTAATTTTAAGTAGTTAAGAAATATTTAACTTTCACATTCGACGATTCAATCTGTCAAGGACTAGAGATTTCTAGCCAGAGAACATTACACGAACCAAATTGAAGAATAAAAAAATCAAAGCACATTTTAAAATTGAGCTACCAAAAAACCAAAGAGCTTTACCATGAAAGGAAGGACCAGTTATTCCCACCAGATCCACCTTCGCTTCTGCCACCAGAATTTCCGTCGCCAGAGCCTCCAAAGCCGCCGCAAGAACCACCATCCGAAACCGCTGCAACCCGAGCCCGATCAAAACCCGGTTGCCCAAATCCTATTTTAGAACTACCCTGCTCCTTAAAAATAGTTCCATGACCACAATTCAAAGCATTTGAATTGAAATAACAAGAAGAACAGCCCCTAAACGCGCTTATCTGGACTTGGTTTGCAGGACTACGAATTTGCTGGCGAAAATGGGAAATGGGTCCGCGAGAAAATTCTACAAAACGGTATAACAGGGGGGATTTACAAGTGAGAGAGAGAGAATTTGCAATCATTTTTCTCTTCTTCAATATTATTATTATTTGATTGTATTGAGGATATGGATGAAGCAAAGGGCTTTAACCTTTCAGAAGGAGAAAATGAGGGTTTTGGTAGGGCTTTTGCTTTGGGATCCACAAACAAGTGATTTTCATGGAAAAAGATTCCTTCGACAGAATATGACAAGAACTTGTCCCTTCTCTTTAATGTTCTCAATTTTAGACCTTTTTTCTGCAGGAGTTCTTGATTATAATATTATGATTAAATTATTTAATTAATAAAAAATAATTATTTTTATTAATATAATTTTTTTAAAAAAATTTTACTTAAATTAAAAAATTTAAAATTTTAAAAATATAATTTATTTTATTTTTAAAATTTTTATAAATAAAAATAATTTTTTTATTAAATAATTAATTTTACTGTATTACTATAATTGATATAATGAGATAATTTTATTTAAAATTTTTTCAAAATAATATATTTTTCGTTTTAAAATTATGAGTTTTTTATTTAAATATTATCAAAAAATAAATAAATTACAAGTACATACTTTTTTTAAAATTTTTTATTTTAAAATAAAAATATTTTAAATAACTTCTATGCTGAAAATAACTTTTATAAAGAAGGATAAAAGATATTTTTTATATTTACAAAATTAAAAAAATATAAAGTATTAATGAAACACAACTTAAAAATTCACAAAAATTTAATAGAATACAAATATGCATATTCATATGTTATAGGAGGTCATGTATTGTACACGGTTTTGTATCAAAAGGGATTGTATATCGTAGGAATTCATATTACAAACTCACAATCATAACATTACGTGATATATTATTAAGAAAGTAAAATATACACACACACACACATATATATATATATATATATTTATAACAAATTATTAAGAAAGTAAAATATACATACATATATATATATATATATATTTATAACAAACATTTGGGCAATACATATTTTTGTGTACTTCCAAAAAAAAAATGGTTTTATGTGCTTATTATATGTATATATATTATTTGACTTGTTATAAGAATTTTGTTTGTCTGTCCCTGTATATAAGAGTTATTTGCAAATTTATTACACTTATATTTTATTATATTTATTAGCATTTTGATTTATATTTATTATATTTTAATAGTTATAATTAGCAGTTGTGCGCTAGTAAAATAAATTTAAAAAAAAAAAAAACCTTTCGCTACAGAACACATAATGCTCTGATTTTGGCCCCATTGCTTAAAAGTTAAACTTCATTCACCAGCATGTTCTGTATTGCATACTCAACCCAAAAAAAAGAATTTCTACAATCGTAAAAGCATCCCAAAACATTACTGTGTCGCGTTTGGGACAAAGAAGCTGTGCTCCGATTAACTTCCGCATTATCTTATAGACAAACCCACGTATGAGACAAAAGGAGTGATACACTGGGGAAATAAAATCTTCTTCCTCGGTCTTTGATATCATACTAACGTTGTTACGACTCGGTTCTCTTATCGGTTGCGTCCATACTGCAAAAGAAACTAATTAAAGAATTAATACAACGATTAAATGAATTTGTAGGGGAGATATATAACATTTTAGATTTTCTTCTTGGTGAAATTTGTCCAGGTAAATATATATTATCTTACACAAGAATTAAACCCAAATTAGCTAACATGTATCGGTGAAATCTGTTGAAGTTTTGACGAAATTAAACTGATTGTTCTGGATAAAATTTATTGGGAGAAATTACTGTAATTTCAAACCGAAAAATTTAGACTGTTCATCTTCTTCTTCAACTCAAATCAACTAGAATTAACATGCATACATTCCAAAATCTAACCCTAAATCAATTTCTAACTATAAATGATCCTAAAATTTGAGCTATTTTTATCAAAAACCCCAACATCTAAAGCAGTCTCTTGCTTTTCATTTACCCGCTCAGGGAAGCCGGCGCTTTACGCATGTAAGAGCCCCTCAACATCTTCCAATTTTTCGTTTTAGACTTGCTGTTGATTTTTCGTTCTTCCCTCTCTAATTTCATTGTATTCTCCTTTTGTGAACTCTGATTAATACTGTCGTATATGTGATCGTAATTGTAATAGCGGTGGCTTTTTTGAAGTGTAAATGTAATGAATGAGATAATATTTTTTCTGGCCTTGCTGTTTGGTTCATGTACTTGTTCATGCTCTTCATTGTATGGGGGCAGCCATGGTTTCCATGTTATTTTTATATTAATTGTTGGGTGTAATTGTATAAGTTATGTTCACGCTGATTATGTTTCTCATTGCAGTGGTGGTGTGATGGAAAGCATATTTAGATAACACTAGGTGTTAAATGGTTATGATACTATTTTTTTGGGTTAATTTGAAATATATCCTAGATACGGAAAATAGTACTATGCAAGAATTGACAGGCTAAAACTTTTTCCAATTTCAAGCTTATTAGGCGATTTGAGGCTTCGGGATAGCATATTTTGCTTTCTGAAATTAGTTTACGGGAGGGCCAGTTCTACTACTATGTATATTATAAGACTGATAATGCATGAGGTGAGTCAAATGATGTGACTAGTGGTTTCCAACTAAGAGGTTAAAAGTTCAAATCCTTTTGGGGTAACTTATGCTGCGATATTATATTACACCTACTAATTTTCGGTAGTAGTCCTTAGTTATGAATCCATACACACATTGAGGGATTTTTGGGTTATAGAGAAATAATTTTAAGAACATCTGGGATAAAACTGATAAATATAGGAGGTATATGTATGTTTGGTTGAAGCCAGTATGAGCCAGTTTCCAAAGATTGGATTTTTTGATTATTACATTTTGCACATTTCTGGGCATTGGCACACATGGGATGACACTAGGACACACTAATTATCTGTTGAAAGCCTTTCCAGATAAAGATAATAGAGAACATATTTGTGGTTGTGAGAAAATGTGAAAACTGAAACTCGAAATGATGGATACAATGGTTATCTGCCAGGTTACTTATTTTAATAAGGATAGTTTACGAGCAAACCTAGAACACCAGATGCTGCGATGCTAACTTCTTGTCATTATTCTGAAACAAGAGCTCTATGTAAGTGTTAATTCACAAAATTGATATAAATTTCCCTACTTGGCATCCTGTGAATGATGCAAAGCAATTTCTGAGAGGCAAAGATGTCCATGTGTTTGGAGTGGGGAGAAGGGTGAAGGTTAAAGTGGGGCTAATTTGTCATATGGACTACTTGAGTATTACATATTTTGACTAGATTTTCATTTCTCTTCTTAAGGTTTTGTTTACGTTGAAATTTTACGTACACAAGTTTTTAGACATGGCAGTGAAGTTTCTAAGTTTCAAAAAATTTAGCTGAAACTTGACATACAAATAATAAGAGGTTTTTAAATATTCTAGTTCAATAATATCATAGTAGGTTTTTTCAAATCAAGCATCTTTCATTTGTAGAAAAACTTTCATTTGATAACTTTTGCCATTGGCTTTGCATTAGATTTTGTTTAGATCATTCTTTGTCTACCAATTTGCAATTCAGTCTGTGTACTGCATATTGCCTATTTTCATTCATTGAAGTTTTCATTCTTGCTGACAGTAAGGATTGACCAAGTACAGGGACTTTAGGCGACTGTGGAGTCACTAGTGCTTGCTGTTTTTATCTGGTTACCAAATAGCAATTAGTTGTTTTACCAGGTCTGATGATTCATGTTTTGTTGTCTTTTTTTTTTTTTCATTTCTTTTTCCAGCTTGCAGTGGGATATTTTGCATTCTTGGAGGTTATATTTGCCACCCATCTGGCTTTCATTTTGAATCAAGAAAAAAACACCTTCATATGCATCATTAAATCTCTTGAATCAGGCCTTAAAAGTTTAAATGCAAATATCATATCCCAGGTATGTTTGTTGTTATCTGCCTATCGTAACTTCTTCTGATTCTCTCGTCTTGGTGTTTAATGTTCTCACACCCACTTGAAGTTCATGGCCTACTGTACTCTTTTTATTTTGTTAATATGTAATATCAAAAATTTTAGACTGGATTGTGGCGTGGTTATGTTATACTGCATAGGCACTCTAGAATCATTCTTGTCAATAACTTTAAATGATATTGCAGTGTGCATCTAGCATTGGCAACTTGGCTGCTTTTTATTTCATTCACATTACAATGGGGAAGTCACCTATGTCACCGGCTGCATTTAATCTCTCCCAACACATTTCGGATTGCCCTGGTTTGCTTCCAGATGTGAGTCAGAAACATATTATCGGCTTTGATATACTTTTATTTATCCTTTGTATGTGAAAGGCAAAGTATAATATGTGAACTGCATAATTGGCCATAATTTCTACAGATTTTGAAATATTAATCTACAGAACTGAAACTGTTTTATGTCCTGTAAAAGAAAGGTGGAACGATATTTAGTTCTTATAGTTAGTGACCATTTACTGTTGTTCGGCGCTGAAATTGGTAATTACTTTGTTATTCATAGTTGTCTCTCCCCAGGCATAAATAGCTTTTCTTAAAACCGGTAAGTTAGTTGTGTATGGCTTTCTATTGTATCAGAAAAGATGACTCAATTTATTTGATTTGTACTTGGATTACAAATTTAAACACAAATAAATGTTTACTTTTATGGATTCATGCTGTTTAATTATGGAGCTGTGGACTTATTGTAGTTCAATTGTTTTAAAATTTGCCTAGGTATGTGTTATTAAATGCCTTTGTTACCTTTCATTGAAACCTTTGAATAATTGCATGGTAATATACATGGAGCAAAAATCTTTAAAGATCTGCAACCAAGAATTGTTCTTATTTTCATTTATTTTATTAGTTGCAATGAAAAAAAATTATAAGCTGTGCTTCTCTTTTGTTTAAATGAGTGTTGATGGGAGGGTATACTGTTTTTGGTATAGATCTATCGATTTCTACTTGCATATTCAATAGATACTTTTTATAGGTCTGTTTTGGTGGCTTTGTGGACCTCTGAATATCTTTTGCATCTTCTTGCTTTTCATTCTAGTAATATTCCTTTGTTTCTCATCAAACAGAAAAAAAAATAAAAAAGAAAGCAGTATTGATGGATGTGCATACTCCATTTTTGATCCTTCTTGCTTCACAAAAGCAAGTCCTTATCAAAGTTTAGTCATTCTAAAAAATCAGAGCTCGAGGGCAGTGCACATTCATCAACACTTATTGAAACAGAAGCAAAACACCGGGCTTTTGATCTTACAAAAATGTATAAACTAACAATAGATGCCATTTTAAGATTGTATAAGTTATACAAGAGAGTGCTCTTGTATGCCATCTTAGGTATGTATGCATGAAAAACAGTTGACATTAAATCTGTGGAAAGTTTGCAAATCAAGTGGTCAAAATGCTATGATACAAACTTAACAAATTGCTCTCAAACTGTATTGGTTCTGCCAGCATCTTTGCTCCTGACATATCAAATTGCTATTAGATTTGGTTTTCCTGTAGAGATTGTGTCATTTATTTATGGAACTGATATGTTCTAATATTGACAAGTAAAGACAACCATATTTCTGATTATATTCATTTGTTAATGATAAACTTATTGTTGAAGTGCAATGTGATCGAGATCATGAAAACTTGAAGAGGCATGTCATTTTACTGTATTCTTTCTTTGGCAGCTGCAGTGTCAAATATTTTTCTACCCTCATGTTCTCTCTTTGCATACATATTTGGTTTATCTAGATATTGAAAAGTATCTTTGAGATGATATTATTTGAGGACTGTGGCTGTCAATGGAGTCTTAACAAACCAGTGATGAGCTTGATACTTCTATTATTTGTGAAGAGGTAATTGTTTGATCCTCATGATTTTTTTTTTGTTCATTTCTTTCCATTCCCTGTCATAAAATTTTCTATGGCTATACTGCCCTGCTATTGGTATTCCTAACTTGATTTAGAGCTATAACATCCATTTCTGTGTTCCATAACACGGTCACGTGGCCTCCTCTGTCCTCTCTTCTTGATGGTTTTCAATTAGCTTGTTTCCTCTTTTAGGAGAAAAACATGTGTACACACACCATCACCCACCTCCCACATGAACTCGTGCATACATAGTGTTTTCGGTCTTGGTTATGCTGTGAATTGTCCTTGGTACGGTTAAACTAACTTTGATAAAATTAGTTTATAGAAGAATCAACAATGTGTGATGCTAAGTAATCTTACTATGTTAAAAGGTGTGTGTGAGAGAGAGAGAATTCATTGATGACATGACATAAAGTGGCTTTATTATGTTAAAAGGGAGAAAAATCAACTTTATTTCTTCATTTCTCTTTGAGAGAAAGACATACATGGGGAGTGCTACAACAATGCATGGCATAAATTAAACTTACCATGGTAAACATAAGTGTGAGAAAATAGGGATTGGTTGCTTTATTGATATGTGAAATAGATCTTAGGTTTATAATTTCAACTGAGACTCCCATGGTGTCTTGCAGATGTTCCCAAATATGAAGGCTCAAATTTTGGCTTCACAAGTGAGTCTGATCCTTTCTGCTCGATTATTTTGTATGAATTCTTTCGTGCAGTGACAAAGTATGATCTAACTTTAACCTGTCAATTAGCATGTTTAATGTCTTTTCTTGGTTCATGATATGGTTGACTGTGTTTATGCTTGTGGAATAAATAAATAAATAAGCAAAAAAAACTTACCAGACGCTCTTTGTAACTGGACTAATGAAAGTGTTGCACCTCTTGCTTTATGAGGCTGATCTTTACCATCCTTAGGCCTATGAACATGCAAAGCTTGACGGTGTGGTGTGCCTAGTAGACTTATATTCCTTTTGAATTTTTTAACAATTGATAGTTGTATTTGGCTTGGGTATGATTAGCTGCATTCTACAGAATAATGGATCTTGTATTTTTTGGTCTCTTTCTTGGCTTCTAACATGTCTGAAAGTTTTTGGTAATTCTCTGTCTAGAAACCTCCTCCAATGGTATGGTTGTCTCGTCTTTTCTTAATCTGCTCTTTTTTTTTTCTTCTTTCTTTGTTTCTGTTTTTCCTTCTTTTCATCTCTAGCTGTCTAGTCACCATTTGGCCTTTTTTTGGTTTGTCTCGTCTACCTCACTTTCCTTATTTTTTACCTCATTTTATTATATTCCAATTTCTTTCTTTTTATAAAAAAAAGTGTTTTCTCATCACCTCTTTCTTCCTCTCTTTTTCTGCTCTTGTTTCAATATTTATTTATGCATACTATTATTCTTTAATCTGATCTTTTTTTTAGTTTATGAAATTTTTGATCTGCTTCAGACCTAAGTATCTTTATAGAGCAGTTTGCTGATTGAAAGTCAAAATGTTGGTTAATCATGTTTATTTCAGATGAAATGCATATTAAGTGCACTTCTAGCAAATATGCCCTATACTTTTCTAGGGTGCCTTGGTGTTTGTGTTGGATTTAAAAACAAAAATGAGGTTCCTTCTTTTGAAAACCCAAGCAAGATAAAATAACTGAGGCTTGGGATATTGAGTGAGTCGGCGTGCTCTGTTGGAATAGGTGATGGCATCTCAGTGACTTTATAAGCCGCTTCTTAATCATAGCTGTGATCCTTGCAGATAATGCAAACTTGATGATGAAAAATGGGATGTGATTTACTGGAAAATATTTTGTGTTTCCAGAAGTACTACTCTAATGTAGGTCTTAAGTTATTGTTTCTATTGCTTGAGAATTGTGCTGAGTTTATAAACTTTTATACAGTCATGTCAAGAAGAAAAGTATTAATGTTTATACGGATAAAAAGTAATGCACTCCTGGCCCTTGAAATAAGTTTGACAGGCTCCTCTTTTTTTTTTTTTGCTCCACTTCAGATAATTGGTATTCTGCCAATTCTAATTGAGATATTTCTCAAGTGTTTCTACTTGTATTATTAGAAGATGTGTATAGAATTTGGGTTATGTTCAGGACTATTGCTGATTTTAAGTTACAGCACACTTCAATCCCAAACATACTCTTGAGATATGATTTAATTTGCAATTTGGAATGAGAAACAAATCCTTGATTTTGTGTTGTTGCCTGATTTGTTTATTATATTGATGCAGCCAATGAGTCTGGCAGTCTTTCTTCAGGCTTTGACAAGCTTATGACAGATGTAACCCGAACTTTTAACTCCAAGGAGCAGGGAAAAGTTCTCAAAGAACCTGACTAGAATCAGGAATGAATTACGGTAAGACGAGATTATTGGGTGCCATAGCATCAGAATCCCTGCACATAACTTACTTTTATTATACCATTTCAGTTGTATAACTTTTTGATTTTGGCTAGACTTAAGAAGTAGAAATTTACCAAGAAAGTTTGTTCTTCTATCCATCTAGTACTCTTTAGGTACGAGTGGCAGCCCCAACCCCACAGCAAGTGATGTGTTTTGGAAACTGGGGAACGTAAATGGATTGGAGTACCATTCTGATAGCCTTTTTCATGATCTTTTCTATATGTAGAACAACTGGGAGCGATCTAAACTTCGATCCTTATTTCTTTCTTCGTATAGTATTGGGGAGCAAAGTCCCTTTCTTGCTCCCGTTTCTGATAATCAATGGCCGTCCAGCCGTCGTTTCTGTGACTTGTAGGGGACATCCGTCAGCGGTCTTTCTGGTTCTTGAGAATGGTCGCCACCTCTCCCAGGACCAGAATGGTTATCCCTGACCAATGTGTCCACATCCATCCCTGAATGTCATTGGGCGGTTTCACTTTTACTTCAAACTTTGTCAAGTATTCAATTTCTGTGAGATGAAAGTACCAGACATAAAGTATTAATATAAAAAGTGGTTGGTCTTACAAAAAAGATTAATGTTACTAAAATTTTTATTTTTGTTTTCAAACTTTAAGTAAAATTATGCCAATTTCAAACGAAATCTTAATTGATTGAAAATTGTTACTAATGGTACTCTTTAAATGATTTTCATAAAAGATTATTGATGAAATTGATTTCTTTTATTTTATTTTAAAATTTTACTCCACAAGAGAATTGTAATTTTTTAATTATTTTTTAAGTTAATTATTATACAACTGTTGTTAAATGAAGTAACCAAAAATCAAACAACCCATAAGTTTTGGTAATTATTATTTCACTGGAGGTACAAAGTCTAGGTGCAGAAATACACAGTTACAGAATTCCTTTCTCACAATACCATCACATTATTTCTTTTAGCCGTAGAAATAGACGAGACTCATGGATGCTTTTCTTGTTGGTGTACCCATCCATGATTTAATGAATGGATGTAATCTTGATGTATGTACCCATCAAACAATTATACACACGTCCTTTTAGTTTGAAGATGCAGCAACTTTTATTTTTTACTTCATACGAATCCATATATGTTCACTGTTAATAAAATCAATTAACTTATAATATAAACAAAAAAAAAAAAAAGTAGCACAGGATTAAACACATCACTAATGTCTAAGTTAGCAGTATAGCTTTAATGGAACATAACATTTACTCATCATTATCTATTTTATTTATGTAATCAGTCAGCCGCGCGCACACATCTTCATTAACATCTATGATTGTCTGAATGCAAAAGGAATCACTAGCACCATATGAAGAATATGAAGATAAAATACACAAAGTTTACATGGACAACAATACAGTGGCTCCATAGCAAATTAATATGCGATTGATAATAAGATATAGTGGCTCCATAGCAAATACCAAACATATTCTTGTAAATTAAGCAATAAGGGTTTTATGACCTCATTAATGCATCTTCTTTGGTCCCAAAAAGGCATCCCCTGTGCACGAGAGTATAACTTTACTCACTCCTGCAGAAATATACACATGTATGATTTACCCTTACCCAGGCGTGTCCAATACTTTTCTAGAATTTAGTGCCCACAGGCTCCTCCTTGTATCATACAAATGCTACACCTATCATATGCCTACTAGCAGCCTTGCCGGACAGTCAGTTCCTGATCAATCTGAAAGATAAATTAGCCCAAGGGTCCCCCTTTTATTCATACAGTGTCTTGTCAAGAAAACCACCACACCCCCCCCTCTCCAAAGAAAAAAGAGGATAAAGTAGCACAAGCGAAGTCAAACCAGCTACACAATAGTACAATTCTCATTATTTTCAACTAGTTGCAGCTTAATGATGGGCCATAATATGATACACAACAGTATAATTTATGCATTTTACAGAAGCAATACACTAGTTGGCAATCAATCTTCCCCATTAAAAATTATAATGAATACCTACTTGTTAATTTTGATGATCAAAATATAAGAAGTGAGTTTGAGAATTTTTGTTAAAGAGAAAAATATGAAAAAGCGAAAGAATTACTTTTTTTTTTCATCAATCATTTACACATATTGAGTTTATATATATAATATTCTAACAGTTAGGTACAAGTTTACGTTACTTTTCTAACAGTCAGTTACAACCTATAACAATATATCTTTTAAATTCAAAAAATTAGTTGTTATTTTATCCTTTAATTATTAGAAAAATTAGTTGTTATTTTGTATTTTAATATCTAATTTTTTTAAAAAAATTAGAAATGAGATTTGGGTTTAATATAGGCATCCATAGACAACCCAAAAAGTTATTTGGGCTTTTCTTCGTTCTTTGGATTTTCACTTTCAATTTCTTTATCTCCAACAATGATGATAGGGTTATACGGATTCCTAATACAGTACGATCACGATGCTGGCATGAATTTCGAGATTGGTCAATTGGCTCAACTGGCTTCATTTCAGTACTTCCCCTCAAGTTTGGTTTGAAGATATTACTCAAGTTCAACTTACTTATTGCAATCCTGATATGTTTTTTAGTGGAAGATTTTGTGAACAAGTCTTCTAATTGATCTTCATTTTGAACATAAGGGGTACAGATATTCTAATTCTGAACTTTCTCTATAATAAAGTGACAATTTATCTCAATGTACTTCATCCTCTCATGGAATACCGGATTGAAATTGTTAAAGAGAGAAATATGAAAAAGACGAAAGAATTACTCTTTTTCCTTCATCAATCATTTACACATATTGAGTTTATATATATAACATTCTAACGGTTAGGTACAAGTTTATGTTACTTTTCTAACAGCTAGTTACAACATATAACAATATATTTTTTAAATTTAAAAAATTAGTTGTTATTTTATCCTTTAATTACTAAAAAAATTAGTTGTTATTTTATCTTTTAGTATCTAATTTTTTTAAAAAATTAGAAATGAAATTTGGGTTTAATGTAGGCATCCATAGACAACCCAAAAAGTTATTTGGGCTTTTCTTTATTCTTTGGATCTTCACTCTCAATTTTTTTATCTCTAACAATGATGACAATGTTATACGGATTCCTAATACAACACAATCACGATACTGGCATGAATTTCGAGATTGGTTAATTGGCTCAACCAGTTTTATTTCAACACTTCCCCTCAAGTTAGGTTTGAAGATATTATTCAAGTTTAACTTACTTATTACAATCATGATATGTTTTTTAGTGAAAGATTTTGTGAACAAATCTCTTAATTGGTCTTCACTTTGAACATAAGAGGTGCAGATGTTTTAATTCTGAACTTTCCCCCTAATAAAATGACAATTTATCTCAATGTACTTCATCCACTCATGGAATATCGGATTAAAAACTATGTCGATTGCTGCTTTGTTATCACAAAATAGTTTCATTGGTGCATCAGTCTTAAACCCCAAATCTTGAACTAAAGTTTTCTATCAAATCAGCTCACATGTTATACTTGTCATAACTCGATACTCTACTTCTGCACTTGACCTTGCTACTATACTATGTTTTCTGTTTTTCTAGGTTGCCAAGTTTCCTCCAACAAATGTGCAATATCCGATTGTTGATTTTCTGTCTTCAACATTTTCGGTCCAATCTACAATACCATATGTTAGAATCTCATGATGACTATTCTTTTGCATGTGTAAACATTGCCTTGTGCTCCTTTAAGGTAACAAAGGATCCGATTCACCATGTCCATGTGGTTGGTCATTGATTGTTGCATGAATTGACTAACCTGATTCACAACAAAACTAATGTCAGGTATGATAATAATTAAATAAATTAACTTACCGACAATTTGCTGATATTACTTGACATCTGAATTGGTTTGGGCTGCTTCTGTTGGTCTCCTTCTTTATACTTTTGCTTGTAGGTATTTTCAACTAGCGTTGAAACTATCATTGCACCTAATTTACCTGTTTCATCAAGTAGATCAAGTATATATTTTCTTTGATATAGAAATAGTCCCTTTTTGGAATGATAATTTTTATTCCTAAAAAATATCGTAAGTATCCCAAATTTTTAATGTCAAAAATAAATTTAATATATAATTTAATATATAATTTAATGCAACTAATGCATGTTAGGTCACTGTCAGTAATAATAATGTCATCGATATAAATGAGAATCATTGTTATTCTATCTTTTGAATGTTTGGTGAATAAAAAAAATCAGCTTCATTTTTGGTGAAAGCTTGACAACTAAGGGTATAATTTAATTTAGAATACCAGGCCCTAGGGGATTGTTTAAGGCCATAGATGACATTTCTGAACTTACATACACGTGATTTGGGAATATCACTCCCATACCTTTCAGGTATTCTCATGTATATTTGCTCTTCTAATTCGCATTATAAGAAGGCATTTCTTACATTCATTTGGTACAATAGCCAATCATAATTAATAGCTAAAGACATAAGAACTCTAATAGAATTCATTCTAGTTACGGGAGCAAAAGTCTCAGTGTAATCAATGTCATAGGTTTGAGTGAAATCTTTTGCCACCAACCTAACCTTATGTTTTTCAATAGTTCCATCACTCTTAAGTTTGGTTTTATATACCCATTTGCAACCTACAACCTTCTTTCTTTTAAGAAGTGAAATAATATCTCAAGTTTGATTTCGAAATAGAGTATTAAACTATTCATTCATTGCATTTTTTCTAAATTGGGCTAATTTAGGCCTTTGGATAACTAAAAAGTTCTCGAATATCATCAATGGCATTTAGAAAAACTTTATACTGATCTTTAATGTGATCATGAATATAGTAACTTTGAATAGGGTGATTGGTCACATGGTTACCATAATAAAATACTTTAGTCTTCATCCATTTAAAGGCTGGTCTTTTGATCTGAGTGGATCTTCTAAAAGTAGGTAGTTTTCGTGTAACATGATCATCACCACCTATAGATTAATCTAGTGTGTCTTGGATACTAATCTAGTCATCTTTAAGGTGATCTGAATTAATCTCATCATAAGATGACTCATCTTAGACAAAAATAAGCTCATTCTCATCATGTGTTTATTTAAAAGAATAAGGATTATTATCATTTTAAGATGATTCATCTTGAACTTTTAGCTGGTTATGGACATTCTTTCTAAGTTCAAGAATGGATCCCTTTGCGTCGATAGTGTCAATAACAGAAATAGGGGTGGAATTATCCACATCTTCCCCCTACCATTGGATTCGAGTTTATATTTTTTGAAGTAAAATTCATGTTCTAAAAAGGTGACATTTTTAGATACAAATAACCTATTTGTCTTGGGGTCAAAGCATTTATAATCCCTTTGAGTTGTGGCATAACCTAAAAAAATGCATTTTTGACTTTAATAGCTAAGTTTGTCCATGTTGCTACAAGGAATATGGATATAACATATGCATCTAAAAATTTTAAAATATGAAAGATTTGATTTCTGATTAAACATTATTTCATTTGAAATCTTGCCCTTTAGAACCTTTGTAGGTGTTCTATTCATCAAATGAGCATCTAAAAATTTTAAAATATGAAAGATTTGGTTTCTGATTAAACATTACTTCATTTGAAATCTTGCCCTTTAGAACCTTTGTAGGTGTTCTATTCATCAAATGAACAGTCGTAAGGATGGTATTGCTCCAGAAATGTTTGAGAACATTATGGTAGAACATCATTGATATTCCAGCTTCAAAAATATGTTTATTTTTCCTCTCTGCCACTCTCTTTTATTCTGGAGTGTACGAGCATATAGTTTGATGTACAATCCTTTTACTTACTAAGTATTCCTTAAAGAAATTATTGACATATTCTCCACCATTATTAGTTTTAATTATTTTAATTTTTCTGCCAAATTGGTTAGTGACAAAGAGCATAAAACATTTAAAACATGATAATGTGTCCGATTTGCATTTTAAAAGATATACTCAAGTATATTTAAATTTATAGTCAATAAATGTATCAAAATATTTATAGTTATCATGTGATGTTATAGGAGCAATCCATAAATCAAAGTGAATTAATTAAAAAACATCATCATATTCATGTTCCGATAGTACAAAAGAAAGTCTAGTTTGTTTTCTTAAAATACATGCTTTACACTTAGAAATGTGACAATCATTTAGACTAGGAACTAGACAATTCAAAATAAGATCAGAAGGATGTCCAAGCCGTGTATGCTATAGCTCATGTGAATGGATTTGTTTAGTGACCCTAAAAACTTGTTTTGCGTTATTTAGCATGTAAAGGCCATTTTGAGCACAACCTTCACCGATCTTCTTTCCGGTTATGATATCCTAAAAAATCACTTTGTTAGGACCAAAAATAGCAATACAATTTAAATTCTTAATAAGTTTACTAATCGATAATAGATTGGAATCAAAATTAGGTATATAAAACCCTTTAGTATGTTTTGACAATAAATTCAAATTTGCTGAATACTTAATGGGTACATGTTTTCTATTAGCAATTTTGACACTTTATATTTTCTTTAAAGGATATAATTTAAATACTTTATTTATATTTTTAAAATATGATCACTAACATCTAAGTCTATAATTCATGGTTCAAAATCATTATAAGAGTTAAAATGAAAGTCAAGAAGAGTACCATCCTCTCATTTATCTTTGTGAGTGTGATGTTGAGTTCCAAGTGCTTTTGAATTGATTTGGAGTTAGTTGCTTATCACTTTGACAATATCGTCAAGACTAAAAGAGTGAACACTTGAAATCTCAGTAATGAGAATTGAATGTACACTTGAAATAACATGGATACTTTGATTTAAAGTTTTGCCCTTTTTGAACCATGAAGGCACGAGTTCTGGGTGAAAGTGCCAACACTAATCTTTAGAGTGACCATTCTTATGACAATGGTCACACTTAACCCGCATTTGGTTGTTGTTGTTGCCTTTTGACTTAGCCACTAAAACTTTAGCTTTAAACTTCTCTTAAACCAAAAGAGCGTTTGTCTCCACCTTGTCGTCATGACCATTTGTGTCCAAAATATGATGGACTGTTTCTTCCTTATCGATCATGTAACAAACTTCATCGAAGGGTGGTATTTCATTGCTTTTCAATTTTTGATTTCGAATATCGTTAAACTTGGAGTTCAAGCTAGTAAGGTAAGTAAACATCTTATGCTCATTAGCCCGTACAAGAATGATGACAATGTCATTAGTTTTTGGCTGATAGGAGTAAAACTCATCCCAAACCTCTACAAATTTTTCCAAGTGTTCAACCGAGCTCATCTCACCTTGGTTAAACTTATTGAGAAAAGATTTGAGCTCATAAGCCCTCATGAGATTCTTTTGTTGACCATAGATTCTCTTGATAGAATCCCACAGCTCTTTAGAAATCTCAGTATTGGAGAAAATGCCAATCAAGTTTGGTTTTATAGAGTTAAGAATCTAAGTTAGAACTATTTTGTCTACTTGGAACCATTTTTCAAATCCATCATCATTCAAAGGTCTTTTAATCCTTCCTGTAACAAACTCGTATCTACCTTTACCACACAAAACATTTATTGCAGCCTTAACCCATATAGAGTAATTGTGGTTGTTTAATAGAATAGTGGTGAATTTGAAGGAGGTACTAGCATCTACTTCTATTATCTTGAAAGTGGTTCGGGTGGAGGTGTTGATGATGGTTTGAGAAGGTGCTTCATTTGGTTTGTGGGTGCCTAAAAAGGGCTCCTCACTTGCCATTTAGATTTAGTCAAAAAATAAAAGATACTTTTCAGGCACAACCGTAAAGAATCAAAGAACAAGAAAAAGGAGAAAAAGTATAAGAGCTTATAGCTATGATATTATATTAGCTTTGATAATCAAAATATAAAAAATAAGCTTAAGAATTTAAGCCAAAGAGAAAAATACGAAGAAAATGAAAGAATTGCTTTTTTTCCTTCATTAATCATTTACACATCTTGAATTTATATATACAATATCCTAACAGCTAAGTATAAATTTACTTTACTTTTCCAACAATTAGGTACAACATATAACAACATATTTTTCAAATTTAAAAAATTAGTTGTTATGTTGTCTTTTAGTAACTAAAAAAACTAGTTGTTATTTTATCTTTTAGTATCTAGTTTTTTTAAAAAAATTAGAAATGAGATTTAAGTTTAATGTGAGCATCCATAGACAACTCAAAGAGTTATTTGAGTTTTTTTTCATTTTTTGGATTTTCACTCTCAATTTCTTCATCTTCAACAATGATGACAGGGAGATACAGATTTTTAATGCAGTACGGTTACGATACTAGCATGAATTTCGATATTGGTCAATTAGCTCATCCAGTTTTATTTCAGCAATACCTACAAATCTGTTGCCAAAGTGTCGTTACCAAGCAAAAAAAAAAATTAATCTTAATACCTTACACAGAATCTGAAACTTATCAAATAACATGTGTAAACATTGTTATTCATTATACATAGTTTACAACAAATTTATAATTTCAAATTTGTTCCATTGGTTATTCATTAACCTTGCACGGAATCTGAAACCTATCAAATAACATGTAAACATAATTTTCCCAATGTCAAAATCTCAAGCACTCGATGTGTCAACCATACTTGCATAAATTACATGATGCTTTATAGTACATGGAAATTTGTGACTAACAAATTTCCTTATATATGAAAAGAAACTTTTAACAGAAAGCACAAAAGAGTGTAAGTACCGTATATCTTCTCTGCTTCCATTTTAAGAATCTGAAGTTCCAAAGTAAAAAAATCAATTCAGAACACAGAAAAAGAATAGCCAAGAATAAGCACATACATTTAATCACAAGCAATTTAAAAAAGTTATCATTCTTCAGGAATAATAATTAATCTAAGAAGAAAATAGTTACTTCAGAATAACAACATGTCCCACCTAATGATGAAGCACAACATAGGTTAAAATTTTGATTCAAAAATAAAGCAAACCAAAAAATGTCTATTTTGTCTTAAGGATTGGAAAAAAAAAATGCAAAGAGTTGAATTCCAAGCAAATCAATCAATATATTGGGCCTGACCAAATATTTGGCATCTTCCTTCTTGAAAGTCTAAATGACAAATTTTTGATGTTTTCTTACTGTTCTCAATTATTGCAATCATTTTATTAAACCAAATTAGTTCACCAAAAGTGAAGCAACACAATTAACAAAATCATGGGTTAAAGGGAAGAAGCAACTTACCCCCATCAATAATTTGAGGCAAGTGATAATTGTGTTGAGAACCGCACCGATGCAAACTTCTTGATATGCATGCTGATACAATCCAATATATATGAACAGAAAACCTCATTATAAAGGACTAAAGCCTGGTCATCATGGGTTAATTTAACTCATTTCTGCGAGCATGCTTCACTTTCACTAATCTTGTTCTCACAACAACCATCAGAATCTTCCTCAGACAAATCACAAAGTTCACCCAAATTATCATCCACACTCCAATCATCAAAACTTTCTAACACTGGAATAACCCAGCCACCATCTCTTGTAGCTACATCATCTATTTTGCGAACTAAATTGCCACTTCCCTCCTTTATTTCTCCTTGATTTTTCAACTTTCTAGTATTTCGACATCCTAGCAAGACAAGGTCAAACATTTTCCTTCTGACAACATAAATTGGATTGGGCTCAATCAAATACCCTTTGCTATAAGCCTCTCTAAGAAAAACTGTTTGAGTACTACCTTTTGTAGAAATGTAAAAAATCCCAGGATGCTTAAGTAGCAACTCCCGCACATTAACTTCCATAGTAAAATCATTCCTGAAATGTGACAATCTCTCAACCTCAACCCTCTTCTCAACTGTCAAGCTCAACAACTCGTGAATAATAGCAACTGCTCGTTTCTCAAATCTCTCAACCCCTCCACACGTACGAACCCTAACCACATTTTCCTTTCTCTCATAAGGCTTGATGTAAGGAAGCCTTTGCCAGTTTTTTAAGTTGTCCTTAAACCCTCCCTTGATCTTAAACCCTGTTGGAAAATTAATAGGGAATGCATACTTAATTTCGAATTCACTCAACCATTTCTCTTTATACTCATTCTCCCTCCACATTTCAACCATGGCATCACCTAAATTCTCATCTCTATTAACCAATTCAACAATTTCCAAATTAACTAATCTAAAATCATTCCCATATTTCCCTAAAATGGACTCTCGAAAATCCTCAGGCAAACCCAATTCTCTCCTAATTAATCTCAATGCATGAATATGAAGTATCCCATTCTTAGACATCTTTAACAACTTCTTAATTCTATTCACTGCATCCAATTCACACTGTCTTACAACATTCTCTTCTTCATTTGTAAGAGATTTCATTTTTGGAGTGAATCTACAACATAGGTTTTTCTTTACAGGATGCACAAATACCTGGAAAATGTGAGGATATTTATGTATGAACTTGCCAATGTTGATGTTCAATCCGAGGATGTTTCTCCAGCGAGACATTAACTGTACGGAGACGAAGGGACCTCGCTTTCGAGTGCACATGAGTTGGTGGATGCTGAGAATGGTTCTAAGAGTTCTGAGTTTAGTTGCAAGTTTGTCAAGTTTATGGTCTCTTGTTCTTGTCTCCAGACGAGTTTGAGCTGAGTCCACAGCCTTCTTCCATCTACGTTGCTGGCCAAATGGGATTCTCTGTAACAGATTATAGTTCTGATTCCTAAGGCTTTTCAATGCAATCATCTTACCCCAAGATCAATTTAATCCATTGCAACACCAAATCCACTGGAAGTTCCTTTTATAAATTAGTGGAATTTTCAGAGGATTTAACTCCAAAATTTGCTAATCTGCAAGAACATAGCATAAGAATATCAAACAACATAAATACCACACAGAATTAAGGGAACAAAAAACTCAAAAATAAACATCAAGCAGAAAGAGCCAATCATTCCCACCCTAGACAGGCGAAAAGAAAGTTGAACTTAACAAGTTTCAACTCGCATATGGCTCTTTATTTGTAGACTTATTTTATATAGCATGGAATAAAGAAAAACACTATTAATAAGAGAAAAATACACCTACAGTTCTATAAACTTTTGACATTGCTTTCATGCTTCAACGGATAATTTATTTCGAAATAATCTACGGGATTGTTTGCGAGCCAATCAACAACTACCAATACTCTTTCAGTAAAAATAAGCGACAGGGAGAAGGAAGATAATATACAAATGAAGCATAATTAAAGCTCCATAAATCAAACTTCACACCAAACCAATTATAATGGCGTATAACATAAAAGTCAATCATTCATTTGAACGAAACTGAAATCAAAATTGAAAATACGTGAAGGGTACCCTAGTGGTTGACGCCAGCGAGCGGGAGGCAGCATCTGCAAGCTGACAATGACGTTGAGACCGTAATAGTTCGCGGCGGCTTGGTGGTCGACTATTAAGAGAGAAATCAAGCTTCGCTCGATCGGTAATCAGTTAAAAATGGAATAAAAAGATAATGAAAAAAGATAAACAATCGGTGCTCGGTAACCAACTATCGCAGAGTAGAACAGCGACCCAACCCAAATCCAACATAGCACCCAACTTTTATTGCCGAAAGAAACCAGCAATTAATGCAATTGCAAGCAACTAAGAGAATTTGGGTGCGATGTCTTTAGCTGCTCTTTCCATTTTTAACAAACACAAAATGTTTTCTTTTCAAATGTAATGCTTAATACAACTGAATGCACCACCAGGAAGATTGGTGGGTTGTGTGTAGCGTAGGGTGTACAAGGAGTTGGTGCCCGCAACGTGTCAGCTTGAGATGTTGATTGCAATACTTTAGCCATTAGCAAAAACACAGGGAGTGGCAATATTACATCGAGAATTTGAGAGAGATCGATATTCGTTGTTGGCCACTTGAGTAGGTACTAAGTCAATCTTCGATGCGCATGATGGGATTTTTTTTTTTCCTGTGGGATGATCACCATGGTTGCAGCAAGAGGAAATTCAACAGCAACCAAATTTGAAAACAGGGAATTGGAAAGGGAGGACCCTTTGGCGAGACCATAAAGAGTTTTGGACGTTTAACCAAATAATCGCATGATAGGACAAAATAGTATACAAAAATTATAATTTTATCTTTATATGTTATTTTATTATTTTTTATTTGATAAAGTATTGACCGTCAAATTACTCGATGGTAGCCGATAGCAACAATTCGAATTTGGAACGGATATGGCCCAACCTGCATCCGCTTCTACTAAAAAATCATATCACCAAACCCTCCCTAAAACTGTTGGTAGTTGGCGTTTCATTGCCAAACCTGCTAAAATAGATATTTAACCCTTACCACACCATGCAAATATCTATTAGGTTTTTTAGTACTTTCCTTTTTTTTTTTTCCTTTCAACCACACTTGTACTTCTTTCCATGTTCAATTTTTAATTTTTTAAAATTTTTTATGTTGTAAGTTGCAATTTGTCTAATTAAAACTATAAATTTTCGACATGAAGTAAAAAAAAAACACTTTGTTACATAAAATATCAAAGACAAGCGACATAAAATCAAGTTGATCACAGGGTACCGCATATATATTATAAATTAATAAATAAAATATTTTAAATTTAAAATAAAATTTTACAAACTCATAATTATTATTTTAATCATAAAATATAAAAAAAATTTAAATAAAATAATTTTATTATATTAATATCGTTAATATAATAAAATTATTTAAAAAATATTTTAAATTTTTTATATTAATTTTATTAATTTTTTTTATTTATTATTAATAAATATATTTATTTCAATTCATTTCATTTCATGAATTATTGAAATGATTTTACCCCAAAATATATCAACACATTGCAACATCACTGGCCATCGTAAATACTGTAAAGTTAGAAAATAATACTCTGGCAAGGCAGGACTTCTGACAAAATCTCAGGAAACTGAGCTGACACATTATTTGTCATCGCATAGGATACTAATTAGGTACTAACAGAAAATTATGCCTACTTAACAAAACAGAAAACTAATCTGAAAAGAGCAGTAACAAGGCTCAGCATATGTCTAGAACGATGGCCACATCAAGCAACACGAACACAGGTGATAGAGAAAGGAAGCAGGCGCATGATAATGCCCCAAACAGTGTAGAGCACTGGTGCCTTGTGCGGCAAATCGTTCATCAATCCTGGAGGAAGGGGAAGCATGGCATATTCTGGGGTTAACTTTTTTAAGAATAAAACAGCCAAATTTCTAAAGCACACGCATGGTTAGCGAAAATCTCTCTAAAGCTTATGAAACTTGTTGGACTAACAAGCTTGTGAAATTAGCATAATATAAGTACATAAAATAACTTAGCTCCCGTAAAAGGTTTATTTATTACTCAAAACAAACAGACAGGTCGATGCAAAAAAATAAAAAAAAATAATAATAAGAAAGCAAGAATTTGGGTTATACTAAGTCTAAGGCGGTGAAATCCCAATTCAGAAATTGATAAGTCACTTCAGAAAATATACGATTTTCAAGTTTTTGGCATACATAATAACACACAAAACATGAATTAAGATACAAATAAAAGAAAAATGAAATTAGATTAAGCATTTTGACCTTGTTCAAAGAAATGAAACCGCGAAATAAAGCAGCTTCTAACGAGGCAGCGTTTAGCGACTCCCTTAGAGATATTCTAAAAATCACTATTTGACTTGGATATCTTTCTCTATGGGTCACGCGAAGAATAGGAAGAAGTCAAGCCAAGACAGCAAACAAAACCAAACAAAACATGAATTTCAGTTCTAGCACAAAGAACCAAAATAAACTAAACCAAAACAAATCCACCATTTTCAAAATTTATACCCAAGAAAATACCTAATAAGCCAACATTATTTAGAAATCCAATCAAAAGGCCACCATTTATTAGTCTTTACCATTCCAACCTAAGTGCAAATTCGTTCTTCATAATACATGTGCATCAACGAATCAAAAGTTAAGAACAAGAAGAATACTAACCTGGAACAAGAAACATGATGATTGCGGTCAGCAAATCTTCGTCCAAGAACACTCGATGCAAGTTTTGAGCATTGTTTTTGGGTTCTATTCAAGTACTCAGCTTTTTAGAATTAGCAAAATGAGAAAAAGGAAAAAAATAAGTATAGAGGCTTTAATAGGCAAAGGAAGAGAGGGACAAGGGGCTTTTAGGCATTTTGACTTTTTGTATGGCACATGAAAGGAAAAGTCAACCGCCTTCATATATGATTTATCATTCTTATTGCAGTTATCTTGGAATACAAAGTAACAACCGACAGCTAACATGATTGTTGCACAGGATACGAAGGAATGCTTTTAAATAATATTTTGATGTAATCACCATATTTGAAATTCGAAATTTATTGATATTATTGGATGGAATGCCATGCTAACCAACGAAAGAAAAAGAGAACAGTTCAATATTCAACTAGAAGAGTACAATGAGACACGTGTGTTGTCAAAAAAATTCGTGAACTAAGAACTCTGCAATTAAGTTTCTAGCATTGAATATTTCAAACTAGAAATTGGAAAAATTCTTGTTAAGAATCAGCCTAACATCGAGCCGTTATGTTAAATTTGAAGATTTGTAGGCCATCCATTTAATGTCAAGAACCTAATATTAAGCTCTAATACGTGTGTGTTGATTTACCTGAGCTAAGAATATGGTGGTCAATGGTAGGATGGCCGAGAACCGCATGACACTGAGAATGACTGAGGGTGAGTCATGATTGTCATGTAAGTGTACAAAGCTGCCAGTAACTATTTATCAGATAGGGTGGATAACCGCGCATTATCAAAGACAACGGCCTGCTAAGTACAGTAACTTTCTATTGCCCAAGATAACTGTCTACGAGCTGTGGTGATCACCCATTAACTAAAAGACAACCATCCAATTAAGGCCTATAGAAGGCAAAATGTATGTCAACGATAGGAGTGCTGCCAAATAGGTAACAAATTTTCGTACTTTTATTTTAAATAATTTAATTTTTCAAACACTCTCTAACATGCGTATCTTAAGGTTATGATCGAACTTCCCAACACCCTTAATCTAATTTATTTTGCAATAAGGATCGAGATATCGAACAACTGAGAAGATAAGAAAGTAAGTTGTGGAGGCCAAGAATTGAAGATTGAGAAGTATAAAATTTTTTGATAGCTTGTATTCGAAAATCCTACAACAAATGTTACGGTATTTGCCATAAAATTTGAGACTTGTGTTGTTTAATTATCTATAGTCATTTCAATGGGTTGATACTTGACAAAAATAAACCAATTTCACTTAATACCCATTTGTAATTTGTAAAATAAAAAAATAAATAATAAATGCGATTTGAGACATTTAGATTACACCCATATGAATTTCAATACAATGAAGTTAAATCAAAGAAGAATGTGTCGAAATATTAGAAATAAAAAAATAAAATAAATACTGAAATGTGTAGGGAAAAAACCCAGTGTCAGAAGAAACGTATTTTAAAATTCTCACCTCATTGAATGCTTATCTGTTTGTTGGTGCGGGCGAAGAAGAAATTAAGGCAAGAGCTTACATTAGGCTTATCCAGAAATGCCAACGAGACACTAACAGGGAGTTCAAAAATGGCTCTCCTTGTCTACTTTAGGGCTCTTGCTTATCTGTCTCGTCCTCATTGTTCTTCTTCTTCTTCTACTTCATCTTGCGTGTCATCCGCCGTTTCCATCACTGGTTCTCCAGGTAGCAATCTCTCTCTTTCTTATTTAGCTTATTTGTTGATGCAACTTTGTATTTGCTGAATTGATAGATGCTTTCGACTTTTGGTTTTCAAAGCATTGTAGTTATTAGCTCTAACTTCGTACATTTGGGTATTTCCGCAAACACTTAGCATTCTCTTTGTTCAATTTTGTATGCATTCTGTTCTTATTTACTTGTCTCTATGTAAACGGTTTTCTGTTACTTTTATTTGCAGTTGGAGCAAGATTTGGTAATCAAAGACCTCCTCTGACACTGGATATTAGAAATTTATTGACTACAACAGTGAAAAACTTGTTAAGTTTCTCAATAACATTCACTATTATTTAATATCTTTTAAGTTTCAACATTTGAAATTGAAAACGGAAATCATGTAAAAATATTTTAAATATTGCTCAATGGTCAAGAATAGGAGGAGGATTGCTTGATCTGTTATTCTCGGAATTTTCATTAGTTGATAGAAGGTAAAAAAAAAAAAAAAAAAAACTTTGTTGTGTTCTATCAGTTTACAAGTAAAGAAATGCATTTTAACTAACAAATCTATTGTTCTCTTTTTGTGCCTGATTTGAAATCATTATATTCATTTTGTTTCACTTCAGATTTATTTTCCAATGCTTTTGCAGTTGTTGCTAGCTTCATAAATTAATTAACCAAAATCTCAAATTATTGATGGAAGTATGTTTTTTTGAGAATTGGAAATTTGTCCCATTATTAGTCATTCATTTTATACTGAGAATTTTAAAGAAAAATATTTCAGTTAGGATCAGATACTATTTGTACATTTATCTACATGTAATGTTTTTAATGATTAATATTATCTAAGGTTTTTATTGAAAAGTTACTAATTATTGAGCATAAGGATTATTTATTGTGCACTTTTTAACAAAATTTGTTTGTCAAAATATTATTAGTTGTATAATACTAAGTTAATGAACTCATACTAGAGTTAACTTTTAGTAAAATAGTTCTTTTTCGAGTTTATTAGAAACACCGTAAGAAAAGAAAAGAAAGTTTAAGATAACAAAATAAATAGGAAAGGAGCTTGGATTGCATTTTTTAGTAGCTGAAAATTTAGGCTTAGGTCTTGTTGATGTTTTTTTCAAATGTTTTCAACTTTTGTTGGCCTAAATATAGACATCTATTCACCAAGTTCGACATTCTGTGGTCGTTGTCTTTTGGAACATAATCTTGTTGCTAATTATGCTCGAGTGCTCTGAAACTGGCGTTCACTTTTATTTAGCATTTGTATTTCTGTGTCGCATAAATGTGTGCGCGTGTGTGTGCTGCCTTTTGTCAAGGTTTATTTATTAGTATTTGAAAAATATGGGTTCTTTATTGCTTATGTTGTCTTACTGTTAAAATGCAATTTTTCTTTGATGTCAGAATCACAACATTAACAGGATTCCTTGTAGAAGTTAAAGAATGTTTAGACTTTGCTTCTGGTTTTCCTTGTAGGTTTGGTGCTGACAATTTGAATTCCTTCCCATTGTCATTTCAATTATTTGTTTTTTGCAAGTTCAGATTTTATTTTGTCGACAATGTATTTTGAATAATAGACCTATTATTCTTCAATCTAATTCAAAATTGAATAATACAGGGTGTAGAATTCCATTTCCTTCTTCTACTAGACAAATGTAATGGACACAATTGGTGGTTGAACAGTATTCCATATTCAAATAACCCATGTAATTAACTGCTGTGTCTTGGATTTTGTGCTCGTTTTACAGTTCTGCTCTGTGGGGTCCAACCTTTGAGTTACAAATATAGATGGGTCTTCGTCGAAATGATTTGTCATTTATTCATTGGACAGTAAATTTTCACAACAATCAAAATAACTTAATACCTAGCTCCCCGTTCAATCAATGAATGATAAAAGCCTTCAAACAAAAAGTATAGTTTTATTGGAATAATTAGTTACTTGAATTGCGGAGAATTACTCCTAAATAATTATAGATCAAACTGAATCGATGCTTCGTAATATTGTCTAGTGATGAATAAATACTAGGGTTTTATTCTTAAATGGTCCAAAAAAATAAGCTCATTTCTAATTTTTGCTCGGCTTTGAAATTATTCATAATTCTAACAAAAAAAATATTGTTTTGAACAAAAATACCATGAAGATGATTCAAAATTATTGAGAGATTTTAGTTTATTTCAAAAGCACCCTTTTGAATTCATATGCACTAAAATTTCTTAATGATTTCAAAATCATCCAAGAACTTATGTAGAAATTTTTAGAAGTTGAAATTTTGCAATCATGATTTTCAATCTACATTTTTTTGTAGGTTCTTTATGCATTGCTCCAAAAATCACTTGTCTACACTAGTGTGACAAATTCATGGGTAAGTGTTCTTGTTTAGATTTTTTTTTCTTTTCTGTTCACACTTTTTACCTTTTCTATATTTTTAATTTTACTTGAACAAGGCAAATAAAAAAGAAGTTTGGGTTATGAGTACTTTCATCCAAAACTTTAATTTCTTATTAAATTTATGAAAGATTTGGGGGTTGAGCTAAAATTATAATTGAGTTTACATTTTGGACCATTTTGATCAAAATTTTAAAGAGTATTATCAATTACGAGGTGAAAATGATTTTTTAAAATTATTTAATTTTTTGCCAAATTTATCAAGTATACTAATTTTGGATGAAAATATAAGCAAAACTATAAACATGTTAACATGATTCAAAGCAAAACTCTTGTATTTTTGGCTATACAAGAGAGATTTTCATCCAAAACTAATATATTTAGTTATTTTAACAAAAGAAAAATAAATCAACATAAATATTTTCATAAATTAAGTTAAAAAGTGGTCATTCAAAAAAAATTACTGACTGAAAATTGGTCTCTGTATGTGTTGATTATCTGAATGAAACTCAAGGTTTCTTTTATTCGAATTGTAGCCGTCCAGAAGAAGATGGTGTGAAATTTCCAAGTCTCGTCTCAAATTAATGTTACAAACATAGAAATATTAAACACCACTATCATATCAATATATATGGTAATTACAACTACATATAAATAAAATTTATTCATCATTTACTTTAAGAATTTATAAATTAACATCATGAAATATTATCAATAATGATACCTTCAGAACCTCTATCGAATTATGATATATTAAAACAGAAACATCTTTATATCATTTCAGGAGATTTTGCCACATTGAAGTCATTGACAAATTGATACTTATTCAATTGATATGTGGATAATTTATTTACTTAAAATGGATTTCTGAATGGATAAATAATGTGAGAATGTTACTTCCAATCTGCTTTCCCTTTTTTAAACACAAAACCAAATATACAATTTAAATAAGCTACAAAATAAAATTAAAGTTTCTATTCACAAAGAGGAATTAAAAAAAAAGAAATTCAGGAAGAAAGGAATAATCTAAGAAAGAACACTTTCCTTCTTCCATTTTTCTTCTTCAGAATTAGATCAGCAGCTCAATATGAGGATGAGAAAATAGATCCTTTACAGAACTATTTAGCTTCCAACTCTTTGAAGTTGTGGCAGAGGAGGGGTGGTCAGACCAATGTATCAGCTCTTCGAATGTTGAACTTACAGAGAGGGCAGGTTGCATTTATACGAAGCCATTTGCTGATGCATCCACAGTGAAAATGGTGGTTGCATGGTAATGCAGTGAACTCTGCCCCATCTATATATTGAGAAAGGCAAATGCAACATTCCTATAAAGTATAAAAAAAAAAAAATCACAGTTAAATGCTGCCCGTGCTCATTCTTTTCACTTGTTTGCTCATGCCAAAGGCAAAACACTTCCACAATTACTAGAATCGTCGCTTCATAATCAGCATCAGATGTATGAGCAATCACAAATCGCATTCACCTATTCAATGAGAACTAGTATGTCTATCCATATAAAAGACATTTGAAAATTGTAAATCAACACCATGTTTCTCTCTTGCTTAAATTGAAAGTCACCAAGTCCAAAAGAAACCATTATGGGCTCAATTGTTATCATTTTTCACAAGCTATTTTGATCTTTCCAATTAATGAAAAGACAAAAAATCATATTTGCTATATTTGAAAAATAGGATTTGAAAACATGAACCTCCCTTTCCGAAAACTACTATTAAGCTCAAGACACACGTAAAGATGTTTTAGACCATTTTTTTCTTTTTGCTTTTCTTTTATTTTCTTAATAAAAAAATGTGGCAAGCTGACAAAACTCTTCTCTAAAAGTGAAGTTTGTTTCCATCTTGCCATGCTTATGACTGTTACATTTTGTGCTTCAAATAATAGCTCTCGTGAAAGTTCATGTCCAATTTGTTTAAGTATGTTTTCGTTGATATATGTATGCGTAATTAATTATACATAGGCCTAAAAAACTCAATAATAGCTGAATCAAGAAAATAATTCAATATTAGGATAAATTGGCCAAATGAAATCAAAAACTGAGAACAGAAGTGTTCTAAACGCTTACAGAATCCTCCAGTTGAAGAGCAAGTTGATTAGTGGAGTTACTGTTGCTTGACTCCATCCCTGTTGCAAAAGCAACTGGGCTTTCGCTATTATCCAATTTCCTCGAAGGACTTGCCAAGAGATACCTATACTTGGGAAGATTCCTAATATCGTCTTCCGATGCACCTTTTCTAGTTGCAAAAGCGTAAGCAATCGCTACGATTGGAAAGCAGCAGAAGATAGCAAAGAAAAAAATGCATACCATCCCGACGCAAAAGATAACAAAGGACACATCAAAGGCTAGAAAGATCACAGTTACCCTGCAGATCATGTAACAGGGCACATCATTAAGGTTCCACATATTTGTCAAGAGTGTAATGCATGAACAAATTAAAAACCTATCATTGCTTGATGGGTCACAGTTTCAAGGTTACAATATGCTGTCTCCATGCACTAACAGTTTCATAGATGATATCAACTACACTTTTGAAGTTTCAAGAAACTATTACTGCTTGTCAATGATGTCAACCTTTACTTGTTGCTGGGATTCATCATTCAGATTCCATACTTTTAACAATAATGCAGTGGATGAACAAAATCAAAATAGATCACTGCTTGTTACATTATTGTCCATGGATATATTTTCACGTCCATGAATTACAATTTTCAATGACGATATCAATTATTGTTTTGATAGTTATAAAACTATTGAAACATTTGCACAAGTATAAAATGCCACTTCAGGAACAGATTGTAATACATGTATTAAAAGAAAATGAGATATTAGGAATTTGTTAGAACAAAAGAAATACTGTCTATTGACAAATAAAGGTTTCCAAGTTTAAATACCTCTGCAATTTTCTTTGCTTTGGTCACTGGTTGAGGAGAAAAAATGCTTGCTTTTTGCTTTTCTTAATTTCACATATTTTCATTTCTTATGGATATGGAAATCAAGTGTCAGGACAAGGGACGGTGTTTATTCCATGAATTCAGTTGGCAATGAACAGGGAATGGGTTAAAAAAACCTGATATGTCCCAACAACAGACCAAACACCGCCAAAGTTTGAAATATTTTCTATCCTCATGACTGCATGATCAATATGGTGTCATTAAAGTACATCATATTGTTTATGCCTTCCCATGTGTTATTAGGTAAGATGACTGATGACACACCAATGCTTGAAAAACAGAGCAAAGAAATTCCCAAATTTACAGACTCATGGCTGCAAATGAAAGAGGAACAAGACATGTTTAAATTTCATGGTCAATACTTGCATGCATGTTCAATTTCTGTTTTTAAAGCTTGCTAACTATCATTATTACAGAAAACGGAATGAAGAGAAGAGAAAGCTAGAGCTGTAAGTATGCAACGACTCAATTCATGGCTCTTACCAGTACAAACGAGGAGAAGCCTGCAGCAACCCTTGAGCATCCACAACAACCCAATAGAATCCAATCACCCACCAGATGAATGGAATCATTGTATTTATTGACCCCAACCTTTTCACAACACCGAAAAGGAAACATAGGATTAGAAAAAATATTTTGCGCTTAGGAAGATTCCACTACCATAGAAGATAACTGCACTTGTGCTTTTTGTTCGTCAATGACAAATTCAGAAAGGAGTATATTTAAAGTATGCTAATACACTAGCTTGATCCTACAACATTGTATAACTGATATCACAATGTTACATGGTTTTGAAATCTGTTACCTAGCTAAGATAATTAATAATCTACATATATCATATGCCCCAAAGCACCGACCAAGGCTTGACCAGAAATTAGATTGCTTTCTATAGAGCCTGTCAAAAACTACAAGCAATTATACTTCTTATTACAAAATTGCCGAGAGGACTAGATAATAGCACGATGCGACGATATGTTTTCAATGTTTTAACCCATACAGACCAGCAATGATATCCCAAAAGATACTGACATGGAATTGACAGTATAAAGCTATTTAATTGCGAAAATTCAAGGCACGATGCTATAAGTACAAATTCTAAATCAATAAAGCACTCGTTTTCTGCACAGGTTTCACATTCAATGTTACTAATTTTTACATATCATGTTAAACAAGCCATTATATCCGATAAAATTACAAGGTATTCCAATCATATACTAAATATAACAGAAATGTTTGTTATTAGAGCTAAGAAACTAAGCTAGTTTACCTGCGATTACTTAGCGAGGGGAAAAGGCCATTGACAACCGGAGCCACTCGATGACCGTAATAGCTCTTCCTCCAATACTCTAGATAGACAAAACCCGCGTGCAGAAGGCACTGCAAAGCGTAGCCAGAAACCCAAATCCTCAAAGGAGTGGAGGGTTTCTCTTTAAATGTTGAAAACAATACAATCATTGAAACCACAACAAACGCCAAGTTCCATATCGCATCGAGAAACACTATTGGGGACAAAAAACTCGATGGCGACGGTGTCCCGCCATTCTCACTGTCCATTCGATCGCTCCCAGTGGCAACGTTCAGTGGCTGTTCTTCTTCCATTATTTGGCTCTTCAAGAGAGAGAGCTGGAAGTGGTGGTCTGGTGATAGTTAAGGGGGAAACGATGTCGTTTTTCCGTTGAGGTGTAGTGGAGTGGACAGTTTCGGCTGGGAGTGGGTGCTGATTGGGTTGGTTCACGTGCAGTGGTTGTTGCTGTGGTTATTGTTAGAGGAAGCACTGTGACAGTTTTGGTTTGTTTCTTTGAATTTCAACCAATTGGATAGTTGTGGAGGCGGATCGGATTGGGGCAAATCACATATGAATGAATGAATCCCTCCTAAATGATAATTAGATCCCATTCTAAATTAAAATCCTCCCTAATTCTTGCCTGGCCTTGTCATTGATGATTGCTTGTAATATATTTTTAATTAATGAATAATGTTAAATACGTGATATTTTAATTCATTAGATGAATTATATATTTTCATAATTTTGTATTATCTTAAATGAAAGTGTGTATTTTCTTATATCCTTTTTTTTTAAATAAAAATTTAAAAAAATAAAATTTTATACTAAATATTTCACTATCTCTTCTATTAATTTATTTTAAGAATTTGTCCTCTTTATTCCAATTTTTTAAATTTACTTTTCAAAGTCTACTATAATAACTAATTGAATTTGTCAAGAGTAATTTTGAAAATATTTTATGGAATATTTAAAATAAATTTTAATTTATCAAATTTGCTTTTGGTCTCCCTCAAATTATTTCTTGAAATTATTTAAAATTTTTAAAAAATAAATTATTAAATAATCATATATCATGAAACAGAATTACCTATTTGTCAAAGTATAAATGAGTGAAACAATTGGTGAGTATTAAATATAAAATATAAAATTAATGTTTATTAAACACTTCCACTATTCTGATTTTAAAATTAAATAAAAAAAATATTACAATTACAAACATGCCCTTAAGAGATCACAACAACTTTATGAAAATCCTTTAAATGGAGATAAAAATGAATTGAAGAATGATGGGCTTTTTAGATAATCTTTTTTTCTTTCTTGCATTTTACTGCTTGCTTACAGGAAGAACAAACTGAGTTGAGCGTATGTATCCATCCATGAGAACTTACCTATTTTCCTTCCAAGTCCACAGCCGCTCTGCTCTTCTCTTTTCGTCCATTTCTTCAAATTATTCACCTTTTACAATCAAAAACACATGTGCACGGTCTAGCACCCATTGCTAGACACACAGCAACATTGGCTGGCAAAGTACCAAGCTCTTCCAACTTCCAGTAGCTACAAAAATCATGCAAGTCTTTTGGGTGGTTTTAGAAAACTCCTACAATATTGTACACTGCCCCATCTCCTGCAGTAAAGAAAAAAAAAGTTGAGATAGACGTATGCCTTTGCCTTTCTAATAATTTTCGTGAAGAGGCTCAAAGTAACTAGGTTTATTTATCGTCTAATCTTCATGAAGTGAGGTTTTTCCTTTCTTCCGAAATGCAATGCCTTTTTTAACCATTCAACTTTTATGAACGAACAAACTAATTTCAGATAATATGAAAATTTTGCATTATTCAAGTGGGATTTCTGAGAATTCCACATAAAAAAATAAGTCAAAAAGAGTGACGTGGAAAGCAAAGGTATTTAAGGAAACCAAACATCATGACACTTCTAATTTGTTACAATGGCCACGAACATACTTACTTTCAGATAACAATTCAGAGGGGAAAAAAGACCCATACAAGAGATTGGATTTGTATATATAATCTTTACTGGTAAATAAAACACAAAGACATTGTAGTTAAACATGTTAAATTTACAAACCTTGCATAAAGTACCAGAATTTTTTTGGCAAAAGATAATCATTTTGTAGAGATGATCCACACTTGTATGTAAATTGTTAATGATGTGGAATTTTTTTATAGATTTTAAATCAAAAAAATTATATATTTATGCTTATTTTTTGAAGACGTCAGTATGTAAGATCAATGAAATCTAAGTTTTAAAGATAGTTTTTTAAAATGTCATTCATATTAGGTAGATTTGGTATTGACTTTTGTGTGTTATCTGTTATATATAAAGCATTGTATCATTATGAAGTATGTGCAGAAAGAAATGTGATGTATGAATGAAAAATTCATCTTCTATTTTTTAATTGGTTTTACGTTTCTCCTTTGTCTCTCTGCTTCTTTGTTCAATAAAAACTATAAATGGTATTAAAACTTATTTCCTAAGAGAATCCGTGGATGAATATGAAAGTTTTTCTGCAAGGTAAAAGAAGGCTCAACTAAGTATGTCATCAGAAAATTTTTTGGGAATGGGTCCTCCTCAGTTCGTTAAGGAAAATTATCACATATGGGCGATTAAAATAAAGGCCTACCTACAAGCATTAAATTTATGGGAGGCTGTAGAAGATGGCAGAGATCCTGCTTCCTTACAGGATGATACATCTATGGCTCAAATGAAATTGTATGAAGAGAAAAAAATGAAAAAATCAAGAGCTTTTACATGCTTGCATTCAGCTTTGTCAGAAGCAATTTTTACTCGTATTATGGCATGTAATTCACCAAGGGAAGTATGGGAGAAATTGAGGGATGAATTTAAAGGTAGTGGCAGAGTAAGAGCTATCAAACTTTTGACGTTAAAAAGAGAATTTGAAATGCTAAAAATGAAAGAGTCAGAGTCAGTGGATGATTATTCATCAAAACTTTTAGATTTAGAGAATAAAATGAGATTATTAGGTGAAGATGTTTAAGACTCTAAGGTGGTGGAGAAAATCCTTATAAGTATGCCAGTTAAATTCGACTCTAAGGTTTTCACAATAGAAGAGTTCTACAATTTTTGAACCCTATCAAGTTCTGAGCGGATTAGCAAACTCCAAACTCATGAACAAAGAACAAATGTTAGAAATGAAGAGGTTATTGAAGGAGCCTTTCAAGCAAGGCATAAGGACAAGAATAGCAAGAATGATGGCAAAAAATCTGTAAGGGAAAGATTCGATAAAAGTAAAAATATTCAGGAACCTAAAGAGCAAGTAAGGAAGCAAAAAATTTCAATATGTAAGCACTGTCAGATGACTAATCATAAAGAGGATGATTGCTGGTCCAAAGGAAAGCCTCCTATTCAATGTCGTTTCTGTAAAAGGATGGGACATATTGAAAAGAATTGCAGGCAAAAATAAAAACAAAACCAGGGTAACACTTCTCAGCAAGCTAATTTAGTATAAGAGAAGGCACAAAATGATAACAAACAAGGAAGCTTGTTTATGGTAACTCAAAACCTTTAACGAGCAAAGACCAATTCATGGTTTGTGGATAGTGGTTATACGAGTCACATGTCAAAAAAGGAATCTAACTTCATTAACTTGGACAAATCTATCAAGATTAAAGTAAGGCTGGAAAATGATGAAATAATTGAGTCTTAAGGTAACGGGTTAGTCGTAATTCATATAAAACAAGGTATAAAACTTATTCATGATATTCTATATATTTTATTGCTTGCACAAAATATGTTAAATGTTGCTCAAATGATGAAGAACTACTATTTTGTAATGTTTTAAAATAATGCATGCACCATTTATGATTTTAATAGTACTTTAATTGTCAAAATTCCTATGGTTGAGAAGGTATTTCCTTTAAATTGTAAAGTGGTTGAAAATACTCTTGTAGCAAAAATTGATGATTCATGGCTATGGCATAAACATTATGGTCATTTTCACTTTAATGCACTTGTTGTCATATATAAAAAGCAAATGACCAAAAAGATGCCAGAGATTCAAGTGCCTTCTACTATATGTGGTTGTTATCAAATGGGCAAGCAACATAAGGATATTTACCCTGTTTTTTCTTAGAAAGCAAAACTTGAGTAGGAGTTTATTCATACAGATGTATGTGGACCTATGAGGACAAAATTATTAAGCAAAAATAAGTATTTTGTTCACTTTATTGATGATTTACGTGGATGACATGGGTGTATTTCATAACACATAAATCATAAATTCTATCAGTATTCAAAAGGTTTAAAAGGCTGATGGAAAATCACAAAATGGTTGTGTGTTAAAAATATTAAGGACAGACAATGAAAAGGAGTACACTTCAAGTGAATTTGAGACACTTTGCAGTGAAATAGAAATGCAACGTCAACTAACTGTTCCTTATAATCTTCAATAGAATGGGATTACAGAACAGAAGAACAAAATAATTGTCGAAATGACTATATGTCTCTTGATTGAAAAGAGTTTTTCTCATAAGTTTTGGGTTGAAACTATATATATGGCAGTCTACTTGTTCAATAGATTGCCTTTAAGAGCTGTGAATAGTATGACTTCAATAGAGGCATGGAGTGGAGTGAAGCTATCAGCCAAGCATCTCAGAATTTTTTGCTCCATTTGCTATGTTCATATTCCGATAATAAAAAGAAGTAAGTTAGAGCAAAAATCTGATATAAATATTTTTTTAGGATATGCAGTTATGACCAAGCGATATAAAATTTATAATTTGAAAACAAAAGGCATAACCATTAATAGATATGTTGTCGTAAATGAAAATGTATACTGAAATTGAGAAAATGAGCAAGTGCAACAACATAATCAAAATTTAAGTCAAAATATCGTAACTACGGCAACAACTGAAATCAAGATTTCAATTTAAATGGCAATGGTCATAACACACATAAAGAGGAGGATGGTGATGAATATGCTCCCACAAAATTCGAAAGTTTGACTGAAACTTATGAAAAATGTAACTTCGCCACTGCAAAACCTGTTTGCTACGAAGATGCTGTCAATGATACAAAATGGGTGCAGGCAATGAATAAAGAAATACATATGATTGAAAAAAATCTGACATGGAGCTTGGTTCCTAAACTTGAAAATAAAAATGTTATAGGTCTTAAATGGATTATAAAATTAAATTAAATTCGGACGGGTCTATAAACAAATTGAAGGCTATGTTAGTTGTAAAGAGATATGCCCAGCAATTTGGTGTTGATTTCAATGATATATTTGCTCCAATTGCTAGGCATGATACAATTAGATTTTTAATGACTTTTGCTGCTCAATTTAAGGGAAAAATTTACCATATGGATGTTAAGTCAACATTTCTAAATAGAGAATTGCAAGAAGAAATTTATGTTGAACAACTGCAAGTATGAGTTGTTGCAGGCAATGAGGAGTATGTTTGTTAGCTTTATAAGGCTTTATATAGCTTTAAACAAGCACCTCAAACTTGGTATCAAAAAGTAGATAATTATCTCATTCAATAGGGATTCCAAAGAAACAAAAATAAAGCAACGATGTACATCAAGAAGGATAAAGGAGAACAATTGTTGATTGTCTCAATTTATGTTGATGACTTGTTATTTGCGGGTAACAATGAAAATTCAATTATGAAGTTTAAAACATAAATGAGAAAGGTATTTAAAATGTTCGATGTAGGCAAAATGAGTTATTTCTTATGAATGGAAATAACTCAGTCTCAATATGGGATTTTTCTGTCACAATCTAAGTATACAAAAAATCTATTGAAGAGGTTTCAAATGGAAAGATGTAAATCTATTTCTACTCTTCTGGTGCCGAATGAAAAATTATCTAAATTAGATTGTGGAGACCCTATCAATCCAACTACATACAGAAATTTGTTAGTAGTTTGATGTTTTTAACTTTAACTAGGTTAGATCTTATATTTTCAGTTATCTTGTTATCTCACTTAATGTAAGTTCCAGGACAAGTTTATATGGGAACGACTAAATGAATTCTAAGGTATCTCAAGGGTACTACTAATTATTGTATATGGTTCAAAACTCTTGACGAGGGAAGTTAATTGGGTTTTCGAATAATGACTGGGCAAGATTTGTTAATGATTTCATAAACACATTAGGGTATGTTTTCATATAAAATATTGTATCATTGTGAAGTATGTAACGTAAGAAATGTGATGTATGAATAAAAAATTCATCTTCTATTTTTCAATTGGTTTTATGTTTCTCCTCTGTATCTCTGCTTCTTTGTTCAATAAAAACTGCATAAACAAAGTAATAGACAGTAGCTATTTAGAAAGGCGTCCCTGATTGAAAGATAACCAATCCGTATGGCACAATTCCACCCAAACATAGAGTTGTCTGCTGAAATTAATTTTTTATTAACAGAACTATAATGAATCGAGGTCAAACATTTACCGGCATTTTGAAAAACTGATTTCGGAAACCAAGTCCTTGTACCAAGATAAAGGATGAAGAAGACATTGCTAAAAATAACAATAATTTCAAAATTATAACTGGAGACAGTGTGGGTACAGGCAAAGTAGTTAATGCATATATATATTTGTAATTAATATTTTCATGTATCATTCGACTTCTGAATTGACCAGTGAGAAACTACAGGTAGTTCTTGAGCCAAACTTCTGATAAATAATAGCACCAATGAAACCCCAACTCCATGTACACAAGAAGCATGCAAGAGGTAGTTCAAGAAAAAGAACTAAACACTAAAAATCTAAATAACCAAACAATTTAAAGAATGAACCCAGAAGTGAAATTTAGGAGAAACAGAGGGGCAAAATGAGAAGAAAAAAATAAAAGAAATCTCCGCAGCTCATTGTGAGCAACTTAATAGAACGGTTCTCTTTTTCAAAGATCAAACACGATGCAATTTCTCTCCACAAATTCCATGATGGAGCCGAATGACATGCCATGTTCATGGCTGCATATTATTCCTAAATAATGCATTCCAAGTAGCCGGAATAAGCTTCTTTGTAACGATTAGCTAAATCAACTTCCAAGATCTTAAAGTTTTGCTTAATGCACATGTTGCTCTTTTGTACCTATCATATGCCATTGCCGCAGCACTCTGGAGTTTGTTAATGACTTTGAGAACCCATCGCACACAAGACATTTAAAAAATCTGTACAAAACATGGATGGGAAAACATATTAGATCAATTGAGACATCTCTTCTAAAGAAAGGAGTTGGCTTTTCCAACTATTTAATCTAGCCTTCGACCTTTCTTAAGCAAGGGCTGATGCAGGATTCACTTAGGCTTTCCTTAGAATAGTGGAACTGTGACACAAGTCAAGAGAGGAGAACCTTCTTTATTTCACACAATAAAAGCAATCCTAGCCCTACTAATGTAAAACAAACTTCAACATAAAATGAGAACTATTTTCCTTGCTAACAACCTGTCCCTAGAAGAGCTTCAGGGACATCATGGAAAAACTAATATCTTGTTTAATAAAGACGAGTCACCAAGCATCATCACACAGGAGAATAAGCTATATGCGTAAGCAATCTGTATTGACCAAGGAACAAAACAAAATCACTAGTCATAAACTTTTGAGCTAATAGAATTCTTTTAATCATGTAACATAACTAGTTCATACCCAGGATTTTGAAGTCATTCTCCTTGCAAAGAATTCAAACTAAAGCATGGAGATCTTATACATTGTAGAGAACACCGTATAACTGGAAAAGAGGGATTATTTACAACAAAAGCTCACTACTGATGTAAGTGAGTCATAAATTTAAGAGAAATGAATTAACGAGTTAAAAATTTCCAAAATGTTGTAGAATAAACTTCTTCACATCACATGCTAGAAGCACTACTAGCCTTCCTACATAGAATATGCTTTGCCGAAATATAATTTCCAAGCTAACAATGTATAAAACAGGTTCATAATCAGCTAGAAATCTAATAAATTCCTTAATGAAGATGAGCCATCTTAACAGGGAATGGCGATGATAACTTTCAAAAGAATTTTGGATCGTAAATAGTCAAGCCTTGGCTAAACAATTATCCAACTAAACAAAAGGAGAAGAGGATCTCTCTGCTTCCAAACTGTCTTACTAAAGGGAAAGACTCCATGTAATAAGCTGTTAACCAAAGCTGATAAACAATGAATTTGACGAAGAATTTTAGAACAACTGATAAAATTTTCTTTTAACCTAAATTTGTCTTGATGTCAAGCACATTTCACATGTGCAACCATAAACAAGGAGAAATTGCTCACAAATCTTCAGTAAAATTTTAACAATTTGAAAGCATTTACTCATGCCTAAAGGACATCCAAATGCCCCACAAATAACTTTTACATCAAAATTAACGTGTCAAACAGGGTAGTTGATAAGTGGAACATCTAGTTCGATCGTCAACAACATCTTTATGCAGAATGCTATAGCAAGAGCACCAACAAAAATTGAAGGTAAAAGTAAAAAGATGTTGTAAGTGGACCAAACACTATACTTCCACCACATATGAATATCTGATATGACAAACACAAGACCAATTCATCAATTCCAGTAAATGCAACAATATAGCTATGTAATATACAGTATCTTAAATAATCTCTTATCGACCCAAGATTCTATGAACAAAGAAAGATCACGGTGTAATCGACTCGAGTAAAAATAATTTCATGAGAAATAACGGAGTTACTTTATATATTGCAGGATAGCTGTAAAAATGAGTTCTAACGACAAGTTTGAGAACCCACATCATCTGATAACATTATGTACATTACTGCCTTAATTAGTGAAAACTAAACCATGAAAGAGAATTAATTGAGATTCCCACATATAATCCAAATCAACCGTACCCAAATGAATCAACTAACATCTCAGAAACAACAAATACAACAATTACAAGAGGTTGAAAAGATAATCCATCGCCTCTCAAACACAATCAAAAACCCACACAATTTTCTCAGAAAAATATTTATTTTTAATCATACAAAATAAATAATAAAAAATCAAAAACAATAAAATTTTATATTAATCAACTAATTTGTTACCAGCTCGATTCTCTAACAGACTTAATTTCTTCTCAACTATATAAATACAGATAATATAATATAATATAATATATATTTGTGTGTGTGTGTGTGTGTATATATATATATATAAATGACATAACAATTTAGAACTAAACGACATCCAAACACAACCCACGAACACCATTCTCTTTTCCACTTGCAACAAATTAAACACAGCCGATCCATCCATCCATTATATAATGAGGCTTTATTTATTTATTTTTTCTATTTTCTATTCTCAAGTAAAAAATAAAGGATAGAAACATTCAAACACTGACGTGGTACATGTCCTGAAACGATAAAAAGAGATAAGTTATCGGACGCGTCATAAGCACAAAAATAGTTACCAATAAAACTTTTGAAATTCGAAAACCAAAATTTCATTTTACCGTTAAAGCCATGGCGCCAAAACCATGATCGCAAGATTTCCCAGTATCTTGATTTAGATTCGGAAAGGTAGATCACGATTCTTTCAGAATCCCTAAACAACACTACGCACGCAGTTTCCCAGATCTCTCTTGTCTTGTCTTCCACGTTTCGGTCTTCCCTCTACTCACAATAATAGAGATATTTACCTTGAGGAAACTTAAAAATTAAATTAGCCGACTTTAGTTAAAATTCATTTCCCCGTTTCCGAATAACCGTTAGAGGGCAGAATGTTAACTACGATTTGGCGGCAAAATCATGAGTACAAGGGGTTTTATTTGAATCTTCCCCACTTCTCTTTTCTCTCCATTCGTAACAATAAAGATAATTCCATTGCAGAAAATTACAAATAAAATTAGCCGACTTCAGTTAAAATTCAAATGCCCATTTCGAAATTACCGTTTGAGGGCAGATTAGGAACAATGTTTTGGAGGCAAAATCACGAGCACAGATTTCCTAATAACTATATTGATTGATTTAGGGAGGTAGATTACCCGTATTTTCATAGCACAAAAAAGAAAAACACAGGAATTCTCCACTGTTTAGGAAATCTTCACTGGGTTCAGTTCAGTTCACTATTACTACTTCCCAGTCTGATTCCGATTAATTTCCCTTTCCTCGCAAGAAACTGATTCTCTCACTGCCCCTGCCACTTTCTGATTACATCATTTCCCTGCAAAAACTGAAACCATGGAAAGTAGAAGCATTCTTTCCGTTCCTGTCGGCTTCAAATTCCGACACTCAGATGAAAAACTAGTTGAATATTATCTTTTTAACAAGGTTTGTGGAAACCCCATTGCCTTTGTTGATCAGATTATATTTGATCACAATCTTTACGGTGCCGAAGAACCCTGGCAGATTTGGGAATCAATCGGCGGACCCAATTTAGAAGATGATGAACATCTCTAATTCTTCACTCAGTTGAAGAAAAAGGGTTCCAGAATTGAACGTAAAGCTGGTTCTGGTGCGCGGCAAGGTGAAGATTGTCCCAATAAAATTTTATCCCGCAAATCCAATACGGTGGTTGGTTCAAAGAAAAGGTTTCGTTATGAGAAAAAGAAAAACCACCTTTTGAACAACACGGTTGCTGGATAATGCATGAATACAGTCTCAACAGTTGTTTGCTGCCACAAAATCAAGACAATCAGTGTGTTCTTTGTCGTATAAGAAAGAATGATCAGACGGCAACAGCAGGTATGAAAGGTTCAAGGAAAAAAAGGAAGTTTGAAGAACAAGTTAAAAGCAATAAGCAAGCGGTTGAGCAGGATCACCATCAGCAGTATAAGCGGCAAAACATTATTCCATCGTACCACCAACAATATCAACAACCGCTTATGGCTCAACAGAGTGCTACTCATGATCAGATTGAAATTCAGGAGAGTCTGCATACGAATCCATTTGGGTTTGACCAAAATCAACAACTGCCGGTTACTGAACAACAGAGTGTTCGCCAGCCTGAGCTTTCTGAGAATAATTACCCTTATACTTCCTATGGCTTCCAAGTAAATAAACAAGTGGCCATTGCTGAACAAAGTATTCATCGGCCGGAGGAGCTTTCTGAGAATCACCTTCATGATCAATCCGACCTTGACCAAGATCAACAAGTGCCTGGGAGTATCGATGACGGTGATTTCTTGTCAGAAATATATTTTATTGATGATGAATTCCTGAATGGCTTGAACTTGGACCTTTCGTCAGCAGTGAGTAGTGATGATGACGAAGAATTGCTGAGTGACTGGAGTTTGGTCTTTCCATCAGCACCAGTGAATATTGATGAGTGGCTGGAGTTTTTACCTTCCATCAGCACCGGTGACACTGCCTAATTCAATTTTATTTTATTTTATTTTATTTTGTGGAGGTTTTCCCATAGCTATCAATCCACGTACAGGGTATATCTTTTTTCTCTTTTTTTGAATGAATTAATTTGATGGTTCGCGGTAGTATTCTTAGCTGGAGTGACAATATTGCATACTGTAATATTAATGTGTTGCAAATAAAAAAAGAGAAAATTGTTTCAAAATAGTAGCAAAAATCAACTAATATACAAACTCTGAAACAGAAGATCAGTTATAAAAATTTAAGGAACTGAAGAACCCTATCACATTTGGGAAACACTCGGAGGACCCAATTGAGAAGATGATGAAGATCTCTACTTTTTCACTCAGTTAAAGAAAAAGGGTTCTAGAATTGATCGCAAAGTTGGTTGTGGTGCGTGGCAAGGTGAAGATTCTGCTGATGACATTGCATCCAATACGGTGGTTGGTTTAAAGAAGAGATTTTGTTATGAGAAAAAGAAACCACCTTGTGAATGACAAGGTTGCTGGATAATGCATGAATACAGTCTCAACAGTAGCTTGTAGCCCCAAAATCAACAAAATAAATATGTTCTTTGTCGGATGAGAAAGAATAATCAGGCAGCAATAGCGAAAGCAAATATGTTCAGGGAAACAAAGAATGTTTGAAGAACAAGTTAAAGCAGTATGGAAGTGGTTGAGGACGATCACTAGGAGCAGTATAAGCGGCAAAACGTTATTCCATCTAATCTCCAACAAATTCAACACCTGCTCATGACTGAACAACAGAGTACTACTTGTGCTCTTGATCAGATTAATGAGCTTTCTGAAACTCCGTATGGATTTGAAGAAAATCAACCTTCTGCTCTTGATCAGATTAATGAGCTTTCTGAAACTCCACATGGATTTGAAGAAAATCAACAAGTGCCCACCACTAAACAACAGTCTTCAACAGGAGAGCTTTCTGAGAATTACCGTCACACTCCATCTTACTCAAACAAAATCAACAAATACCCGCTAGTACTGGTGATATGATGTCTTTTCAGAGATTTATTTCTCTATGATGAATTACTGAGTGGCTGGAATATAGATGAGTCGCTACCTTCCATCAGCGTTAGTGACTTTGCCTGAGCCTAATCCTCGTATTTGTTTTTGATTTTGTGAGGCTTTGCCATGTATGTATAGTTATCAATCAATCCATGTGGAAAGTTTCTCTCTTCTCTCAATGAGTCAATTTAACTCTATTTATGTGTTTTGCAAATAACCCAAGTAAAAGAGGAAAAGTACTTCAAAAATATGGTAGTTACATGCAAGCAAAATCAAATAATTAAATTAGATATACAGGAGCTCTGACTGACTTGTATCATTATTCAATTTAATTCGGTAATCTGACAAATTTTAAATAGCCAATAAAGAGCCGACTTCAATTATTCATTATGGTGGAAATCCCTCCTTACCAGTAAAGATATAAAGTTTATTTTTATATTATAATTATCTCTTAATTTTTTTTACTATTAATTTAAATAAACATTAACAAGTAGTATAATTAATAAATATAAAATTAATTTATAAATTTAATAAATTATTATTTAAATTATTTATTATTAATTATATTATGTATTAAAATTTACTTACAAACTAAATACAAAAAATATATAAAAATATATAAAAATATTTGTTACGAAACAAAGCGATTCAATACTACTAGTACTACTTTTCGTGCATAATAATTTGCATTGGCAAAGCATCCAAAGTCGGACACTGGAATAAGGCCGAATGATAGAACCGGAAAACAAAGGAAAGCCATGCCAAGCCGCACGTGCAACTGTGGAAAACCTGGGGCCCACTCCCACTAATCAAACTAGAAGAAGCAGGTGCTTCAACAAAAACAAAATTTAAAAAATAAAAATAAAAATAAATAAAAATATCAACTTCTCATGAATTTCATTCAGTGCACGAATCAATCATACAAATTACAAAACGAAATCTCTAAATTTTGATTCAAATTCAATCCTTCCCTAATTCGCCAGCTACGACGCCGTTTCTCTCTTCCCTATCGCTAACTCCAGATTCGTGTTCCTCTCCTCGTCCTTCACGAGCTCCTTCTTCATCCTTCGAATTCTGCGAAGGCCGATCCTTCTCGGATCCTGATACCACAAAATTGAAAGATCCGAATTTCGGAGTAAACTCCGTGGCACATGGAGTAAATTTAGTGTCGAAAGTGAAAGGTAAGTTGCCGTTTGACGTCGATAATTCTTCGATTTTATCCAGAGTTGTTGGACAGCGTTTTCGCCTTTTAGACTCCGGAACTACGTCGGATTGTTCATCTCCTTCTTCGTTGGGTTTCTTGCAGGCAAAGTTTGTCTTCGTCATCGGTGGCGGCGTCGGCGAAGGCGGTGGCGGTGCGGTTTCAGTGGAATCCGAGCTGGAGAATGAGGTTCGGTCTGTGTTGTCTTCTGCCATTTTTCTTTTTGGAATTAGAGTCAGTAGGAAAGGGGGAGACTTTCCCTGGGCGGCTATTTAAAAATGGCGATTTGTGAAATTACCAAAACAACCTTAGTTTTAGATATATTTATTTGAAATTGGAAAAGAAAATGTGTGCCTTTGTGTTATTCTGTCCATGATAGGAGCGTTACAGGTTTTGGCACCGCGACAGAATTGATGCGACTTAAACATTTATTATATCATTAGGACTAAGTTTGCCCTTCACATTATCACATAACCCCTTTAAAATGTTTGTTTTTTTTTTTTTTAAATGGACAACCAGAATTAAGAAATGCTGACTCAACTTTCATTTATTGTGAGTATTTAATACATTAATTGACTTAACAATATCTTATGCAATGACATATTCATCATTTGATGCCAACACTTGCATAAAACCACAAATAAACCAAATACAAACCCTAATCACAAAGTCTCTAAATTATTAGGTTGTAATTTTCAAGCATGCTAACAGAAGCAAATATAATATATAATATTATTATATTTTTTAAAATACATGCAACTTATCTTTTTTAAACTTAAAAAATAATCAACCGATTACATTATTTTTTTAATTAATACATATATTTTAAAAATTATTTTTTTAATGATTTTATTTGTGAGTGTAACATGAATAATTAACTCTATTTAACATTCAATCCGTGACATTTAATATCAGAGTTAGATAAATTATTCTACAATATTCTTATTAGTACACAGAGAAAATACACCAGAGTAACAAATTAAAAGATCCTACTCAACTGAGCGAAGTAACGTGAGTTGGTCTACACTAAACGTTATCCCAGGATGCTCGCCCTAAGAATGGTGTCTTTGGGAGTAAAAAGTGTTTCGCCGGTGGACGATGAGCGACAAAGCGGTTCCAAATGTAGTAAGCCAATTAGCACCTCATATATACAAAGTGGTATTCACTGAGGAGAATAGTAAGCATGGAGAACCTCGTGGGTGGCAGTTGACTGGGTAGAGTGCCAAGAAGACTACCACATAGACGAGGACATGGCTTTATTATGGGAAGAATATTATGCCCAATTTTCAAGTATGTTAGCTGGAGCGAAAATAACGGATATGACTTTATAGCAAAATAGCTGAATGTTGAAGTCCATTTTAAATTTTAGTCTCGTCCTAAAAATTTTAATAATATCAACAAAATAAATCAGGTCTAAATGGAAATATTCCCAATCCTTTACTTTCCCTTCCACACACTTATTTGTTTGTTTTTTGTAGTTTACGGTGGAAAGGAAAAAAAAAAAAAAGGAGAATTATTATTATTTTATTTATTTTTATTAAAAAAATTAAAAAAAATTTCATAGAAATTCTAATTTCTTAAAAAAAAAGGAATTATAATTCCTCATTTTTGATTGAATAATCATTATTCTCCCTCTAAAATTAATAAACTTTCAATTTTCTCTCTTCTTTATATAATTAATTATATTTTTTGTTTTAATTAATTTTACATAATTATTTTTTAGTAATTAATTATTTTAAAATTATTAACATAATATTATTTTACTTATAAATTAAGTTATCAATATTAATATTTATTTTGTATAAAATTTTAATATCATCTTATAAATTATAATTATTATTTTTTTATAATTCTAATTATAAATATTTTTTATATATTTCATATGTATACTAATTTATAATTTTATTTTATAACTTTATATTTATCGTAATTCATAAAACTAGCCATATTTATTTGATAATTTAATATTTATTATATAAAAAATAATTATTAATATAATTATATTTTATATTTCAAAGTAAAAGTTGACATTGATTTAATTTTTTAATTATAAAATGAATAAAATATTTAATAGAAATAATATTTTTATGTAAATAAAAATAATTAATTAACAAAACAAATATTTGTAATAAGAATATTAAGAAAATATGTTTGTTAAATATTTATTATAATAATTATTTTTAATAAAATACAATTACAACAAAAATTTAAAAGTTAAAAATAATTAAAAATTTTAATCTATTAATAAGAATTGATAAATTTAAAAGAAAAAATATTCTCATTATCTTTTTCATAGGTAATTTTATAATACAAACAAATAAAAGAAAACTCTTTTCTTTTCTTTTCTTTCCTTTTTTCCTTTACTTAATTCTTTTCTATTCTTAAAAACAAACACAACTTTAAAGAAAGTAAAAGAAGATAAAAAAAAAAAAAAAGAGAGAGAGAGAGAAGAGAGAAAAGAGGAGAAAATAGATCGATTAATTTTTATTGTAATTCGAGTAAATAATATTTTTGCATACATAGTTTTTGTAATAATGCATAAAAGAACCTACCCAAAAAAATTTATAACTCGAAAAAAATGAACTGAAACTTGATCTCTCTAAACAATTTTGCCGAAAAAGTTCTTCTTTAAACCAATTTCTCTTGACAAATTCCCCAATAGAATTACTGTTCAACGCATTCTTTTTCATATTCATCACTATTCATTCATCTTTTTTCATTATACAATCCAATTGAATCCAAATGATAGAAATTATGCATAAAAATTGGCATAAATTGATTTTTTAAAAACTTTTTACACATATTAAGTAAACTAAATTATGTAATCACAACAAAATATTTATTTAGGTTTGAAAACACTTTAAACTTATTTGTTTTTAAAATTGTGCATAATTTTGTGTTTGAGAACAAAATAAGGAGTCCGGGTATGTTTGTTCAAAAACCACATTCTTAGCTAAAATTCTGAAAAATTTTTAGATTAAGCGATGATTAGAAACGGACCTTAAAATTCTTGGTCGTATGTGCTTCAACATAAATGAAATTTGGCCCTCTCAAATATAAAAATTAGTTAGAGGGCTAAAACTGTCTTTACAACGAGATCAATGCAAGTCAAAATCAGTTGACTAGCCCTTGAATAACTTTATCACTGGGTGTCGCAATTCCTTTTTTGTAGGTGTCACGTGAGCATTTTTAGTGTGTTCAACCTTGAGCCGGTGAGAAAATGTTTGCTCGACAATCACCAAACTCAAAGCGTACCGGGGCGGGGAGCAAAAGCCCTGGCCAGATTACCATCCGTCTGCCAGAATTATCAGAATCATCGCATAACGAACACTCATTCGCACGACCCATCACCCTTGGATATCCACTGTGTGTTTTCTATCGTGATTTCTGCTAAACTGCCACTTCCATATCTTTCTCACAACATATATATATATATATATATATTGATGAAAGTTATTGAAAAATTAAAATACAAAAAGGAAGCCAAGACGCAGGGCATGTTTAGTGATTTAGCAAGCAAGCATGGGGAAATGGATGAATGAACATTCTATAATTAATTAATTTAAATCTATAAATTTGTTACTTAGAAATGAGATTGAGTGAAAGTGTATTACAAAACGTGTTTGATGAAATGCTAAAACAAAAGACTTCGAAATTTATTTTTTTTAATCCAATATTAGTTTTTGATGTTATAATTGTTTGATGAGATCAATTACAAATGGATAATTGTTTGCAAATACCTTCGTTTTGGGAACTCGTACTTTGTTTGCAAATAGGTAATTGTTGATTGAAATTTTTCCTACTATATTGTTCTTTATGGTTTAGTTTTGATCGTGCTAATGGTCATGTGTTGTAATTTTTCTTTTTAAAGTTATTTCAATAAAGGATGTTGATAATTAGGAGGAGATAAGTGATTATTTCTTAAATCTAATCATTAATTTAAAAAAATTAAAGGGAAATATATGATAATTTCTTTATTTTTTTAATAAAATAAATTTTAAATAAAAAAATTAAGTGGAGCCAAGATAACCATACAATCATATCATAATTTAATCACTTATCACGATAAAATGTGTGTACGCGCGCACATATATATATATATATATATATTTAAATTTGTGTACATTTGATATGCTTTTCACGGGTCCAAAAAATTTCATTTAAAATTGTGACGGTTCTTCTTCTATGTTTTGAAAATATAAGTTAATAATTTGTTAATATTTAATATTTTTGTCCCACTACATGTAATATATAATATTTTTCATAATTTTTTATAAATTATATTTTTTTTCCCTTTTATAACCTTTATCCTAATGGTTGTTTCTTATAATTTTTTCATACAAGTCCTCATCATCTTTAATCTGTTGCATTTACAATTATAGATGTTTTGGCTTTTAATTTAATAGAACCAACTTAGTAAATTTTAAATCCATTGAATTAATATAGAGATAATTTACACTAATCAACAATTTATGTTTAATTTTTTTTTTGTAAATTATTTTAACTTACAATAACAAAAATAAATAAATAAATAATTATATACAGTACTTGAATTGAATCAGAAGGCATGTGTAACTTTTTGTATATACACAATCACATAATCTATTTTAACATTATATGACACTATAATACTAACTTTTTTAATATTTGCTATATAGTACTGAATAAAATATATTTATTATTATTATTATTATTAATTATTAAACAGATATGTATATCTTTTTTAGATATAAATGTTTACGTTAACTATTTGATATGTAATTATTTAATTATAAAAAATTAAAATTATATAAAAATTTATGTAATAAAACGGGAGCTCTTTTATTCTAATTCACCAATACAATATTATTTTATTAAATGAGTGAATATACATGGTGTGCTAACTAAATAGATATTCTTAAAATAAATTGTCATTAGATTTCTCTAAGCAAATAATTTTATTTAATCATATTTTGTGGCTTGTTTAAGACCGTGAACTTAAAGCTAACTCTTTGTAGGCCCAATAAATAAAAGCCCATCAAATTTGGCGGGAATTGAAGGTGCCGGCTTTCCTTCCCGAAAAAAAAAAAAAAGAGAAGAGGGTTTGTACTGCACACGTCATGGACTTCGGGTTGAAGAGCCCACCAAATTTGGCGGGAAACAAAACCCCAAAAACAAAGAAAAAGCGGGAGAAAAGAAAGACGAAGGAACTTGTTTGCTTTTAGTAGTACGATGAAGGAGGTAGACGCAGATAGATTGCAGGCTGCCGAAGAAACCCGCGACATAAAAATTATTAATGGTTTTTTTATTTCTCGTTTAAATTTATTTATTTTTTTAATTTATTAAAAATAATATAATTATTAAATAAAAAATATCGTACAATTAATAATTATATTAAAGTTTATTTAAAATTCTCAAAAACCAAAAACTCACACACAGATGTTAATATTCTTAATATATTTTAAAAATTAAATCACATTTGAGTGGATAATATTATATATATTAATTATAATTTATTTAATAATTTTATTAAATTAAAATTTTATTTTTTAATATAATTATTAAATAAAAAATTCGAATTAGCATATATTTAATACAATCAAATAAAAAAATATATAAAAGAGTAGAAATTTAACAGAAATTAAAACTTTTAGGATATAAAAATATAATTTTATAATAATATTTTTATAAATAATTTTTTTTGTATTCATACATCGAAGAGAATTTAATTATATAATTAATTAATTTACGTAAGTAAGTAAAATTAGTCAAGCCAAACCTCGTGATAAAGTGCAGTCCGTAATATCCGGAGACAAAAAGGATTGACAAGCAACAGACGATTGTAACGCCGTCACTCGCCTCGGAGACTGAGACTCGAACTGAAACGCCTCTCTGCAGAAGAAACACTGACTGAAAGGAAACAAACGGAACAAAAATGACATTGGGTATAATCGACTACTAACTTCCCTACGACTCCCACAACATCTACGACGTTACTTTCTTCGACGACCAAATCCGTACTGTCGTCACCCACTGCGAAATCCCCGTTGGTGACTGGATCTCCGAGATTTCGCGCATCCACCGCCGCAAACTCCACCGTTTCCTCGTCGGCCTCGACCTCTAGTGGTGTCCTAGCTTCAGCCGCGTTCAGAACGCAGTCGCCACTCTCCAGCTCTGCGTCGGTCGCAGATGTCTCATTTTCCAAATCCTTCATGCCGAAGCCATCCCTCAGTCTCTTGTAGACTTTTTGTCGGCCGAGAGCTACTCATTCGTGGGTGTTGGAACACACCATGATCTCGATAAGCTTGAAGATTGCTACGGGTTGCGGATTCTTGGTAATGTGATTGATTTGTGTAAGCTGGCTGCTGATACGCTTGGAAGGAATGATTTGCAGCGTGCTGGTTTGAAATCTTTGGTATGGGAAATTATAGGGAAGGAAGTCGAGAAGCCAGGGAGGGTTACAATGAGCAGGTGGGATAATTTTCATCTCACTTATGCTCAGATTCAGTATGCTTGCATTGATTCCTTCGTTTCCTTTGAGAGTGGGAGGGTGCTCAAGGATCAATATTAACACCTGGGTTTTTGCCATCACTTTTGCTCGCTCGTTGATGATGGTTTCTGTTGTTTATTTTGGCCTTGTTTTTCCCCATTTTAGAACTTTGTTCAAGGTATATTACTATCGTTTGTTTTTCTTCTAGCAGTGTTTTTGGTTGATGTTTGGGAACACTTTCTTACATTGTCTATATGAAAATCAAATTAGACCTTCAATTATTTTGCTGGTTTTAATTTTTTACTTCATCTGAATGCTTTCTTGTTTGTTTCAATTCATTATCATATATTTTTGTGTTCCTTTTTTTTTTCTTTGTGAGATCCCTGAATGCAGAGGTTTTCAAATTGAGATTACGATGTGGGTTTTAGATATTTTTTATTAACGATTTTGTTTTCATTGGGTTTTGTGACTGTTAATATTCTGCATTTATGTTGCTTTTTATGCATTTCTGGTGATTGGATGTCGATTGACATTGTTGCCTTTTATGTGCTTTATTGTTATTAACCTTAAATTTTTACAGAAATTTCGTTTCTTATTTTTTGCCTTAATGAAAGCAGAACATAGCAGGCCAACTTTCTTTTCCTTTTCAAACTCGGTATTAACGTGGGGAGATAGACTCATAGTACCGACAGCATTATCTCTTATTTGGAAGTGTTAGGGAAAGCTTATGCTTATCAAGTGGCATGGGTTATTTTCTCATGCTCGACTCCATTTCAAAATTTAAAATAGTATGCATAGGAATTCCATTGGTAGAACTTCTCAAGGGTTGCAACTTGCGTTAGGTGTTAGCATTTCTAATTTGAGTGACTCATGTTTTAACATATATAGTATAGGCTATTAAATGAATTCCATTTGAAATTTTAATGTTATGTTCATGTAAGCAATTGAAGGTAGCCTCTGCAATGTGTTATTGAGGGCTATCCTTTTGATTTCTTTTTGTTAATAGACATTTGGATGATTGTCTACTTACATCCATGTTTGTTTTTTCTGAAAGTAGTTCGACAAAGATTGAGCATTTTTTTTGGAAAAAATAAAAAATAAAAGAAGAGAGTATTCATTTGTTTTCATTTCATAATGAGTGCTGCGCTGCTTTATTAGGGGGCTGTTGTTGCTTGATGACACTTTACAAACAATATAAATGCCATTGGGATTAGCATATGCATGTGGGCAGTGAACTTATTAAAGTAATAGTGAGCAGGAAAGATTATAAATATTTGGCACCGAGATATGCACGTATTCTTTTCATACATTATGCACTGCATGATGATATTGACATGCTTCTTTTTTTTATCCCTCCTTTAACAAAGATCAGTGACTAAAATTCTCTTTTGACTGAAGCTTTTTAAGCTTAACTAGTTATCCTTGAAAGAAGTAATAATACTGTTAAGCAATTCTGTAGAATGATCGACCCTTGAACCGAGTAGGCTCATATTATACAATGGTATAGCCTACATGTGGTCCATACAAGAGTATTTAATACTATGAAGTTGGAGATTTCAACTTGGGTATGCAATATATTATAGTTAAAAGTTTTTTATTATAGTTTTCAAGTCAGATTTTCTGACTTCTATATTAGGATTTCAACTTTAATGTTAAAGTTTTTCAAGTGCAAGACCTTTTAGTTTGTTTTGGAAGCTTTAATATTACTTGTCAAATAGTCAATTCCCTGTGTAAGACATTATTCTACAGAAACATAATATCGATGTCCTTTCTACAAGAACTTGAGGGCAAGAGAACAAGAGATAATGTCAGCCACTTGAAGATGGTTTTTGTTATATCTCGCACATAGTATTTGTTGATTTGAGGAGGCAGTTAAAATAAAAGAACATCAGTTTGAAACAAAACCTTCGAGGAAAGAATAAAAACCATTATGATTGTGAAGCACCATTACAGAATGTATAATGTTCATGAATTCCGTGCCAATGTACAATAATAACAAAAAAAGAAAAAAAGAAAAAGATATATATGAAAATATGCGCGCGCGTGTAAATTGGAGGGATGGCATTTCATTTAGCCAATCGCTTACTAAGTATCTCTGTGTGTAGATGGGAAGGATGGCATTTCGTTTAGCCAATCGCTTTTCCATTGGGTGTCCTAAATTTCACTTATCCACAGTCTATTTTCGGGCAATAATGTACACTTATACTCCATAGTAGATACATTATTTATCAATATTCCCACTCTCAGTAATTGTTTGTTCCCTTGGGAAAAAAAATTCTAAGCCTCAGCCCGAGTGTCAACTCGGAAGAAGATCGCAACCTTGTCTTCACTTCTATGTCCTTGGTGCCCTCAAATGCATGAGGCAAAATCTCTTCAAAAGTTTGCAAAAACACTTCCCATTCACTTTCATTCATGTCTCCAAATGCAATGCCTTCTGGTTCACGGTCACAGTTTTGCACTAAGAAACTCATGCTCCTTGTTAACGCCTCTGTTTTACTCTCATCACTGCGACCACCACCACTGCCCCCGTCATATTCGTTGGGGGTTGTTTTGTCACTTTCATCATTTTCTGAGTTATTTTCCTCGTATAATGTAGACAATCCAGCGTCATGTAATCCGGGCATTGATTTTACAGTCGATAACCTGGGTATTTCAGGTGGCTTAGGCGTGCTAGTAGGTGAGTTCAGTAAGGGCTGGGGATAATCTACAACCTCATTGGAATTATCTTCACTCTTATTATCAAATTGAAACATTTCAAACTCCTGTTCTTCAGTTTCTTTGCTTCTGTCATTACTCTTATCATAAGCATCGCTATCATCTGATCCTTTCATCACAGTTTCCTTAGCTTTTGCACAAAGAGTCTCCAACGCACTCCAATTTTCTGCTCCACTGGAGAATCCTCGAGTCATCATTTCACCTATATCAGCCAGAGAGAGCCCTGCTGCAGCGGCCTGCTTCAGGAAAATGGTGCAAAGTATGAGGACCCGGATGGATGACTCGCATAAAGAAGGAAGCTCAGTTCTTAATATCTCTGCATCTTTATGAGGATCAAGATTGCATATGTACTCAAATTCAGACTCTGAAAAAGGTACTGAAGCTTGAGACCAATGTAGCCATTCAAAATATGGATCATCGAGCCGCTCGGGCAGGCAAAGTCCATGGTCTATGGGTACAAGCTCTGCTGCCTCACCACCATAATTTTCCTGCTTCTCATGCTTCTTAACTAGTATATTTCCAGCATGCCTATCAAGATTCAGGAGTCTTACATCAAAAATCCCAATCCGATGAATCGAAGCAACTGAGAAGCCGGAAGAACCCAACTCTCCAGAATCAAAATCATGTTGTACAAAACGTTGGAGTGAGGCAACCTTGTAAGGTGTGGTAGAATTTGCGGCCTTATCATTAAAATTGAATCCCACATCAGAAATTTTAACTAAAGCTGTTGGAGGAACACTAGAAAATCCATCATGATCAAGAAGAAAAGCAGCCAATTCGCGCATTCCAGTTTCACCAACACGAACTGAACGTTTCAGGCCAAGTTGATCTGGCATCAGAACACCGAAGCCTTTTGGATTGTTGAAGGCCAAAGGTTCTTCATCGATAGGTTTAGCCACAGCGATAACATCGCCATTTCTGGCAGACAAGAAGTAAGCACCACCTAGTCCGCTTGACACTGGAATAGGTTCAGCGCCAGAGGCTAAAGCTATGGCAACCTCAACAACAAGAGCACGTACTCGCGAGGCTCCTCTGCCCGCAATAATTTCAATCCTCTGTTTGGTGTCAAATTCATCCTCCAGACGAGTGGCCAAGGACAGGCAAGGAGTTGAAAAGCTTCGGTGAATATTAGCAACATCAAAAGCTTGTTTTAAGGAGTGAGCAAGATTGGTTTGGGTAAGTTCAAGAATGTTTTTGTAGTCGTACTGAGTGAAAGATTGGAGTCGGCATTTATGAGATCGGCTAAATGGCTTGAAACCGTGATGTTGATCAATGGCTACCGCCATCTCGAAAATTCTCATGCAGGTGAAAATGGCAGCAACTGCTCATGCCAACAACACTTCGTTATCAGAGGATTTCCTGATGATTAGTCTTCCCCGAAATATGAGCCATCACATATCTGCAGTCCCGAGGCAACCATTCATTGAAGATGATATATTATATTTGAACAAAGAAGAAAAAAAGAAATGATGCGTCTTTTACCCGGTGTTGGCATTCAGGTGTCGAAAGTGCTGAATTCATTTCCTCGAAGTATATGACCTACAACAAACGTGAAAATTGCCCATTTCTTGAATCTTCATAACAATCTAATCAGGAAACAGAAATTTAAAAAAAAATTGATGAAACAAAAACAGAAATAATCCAACACACACAATCATATCATTCCCTCGCTCCTCCGTTCAAAAATCGCCAAAATTTCTGCAAAATAACAAGAATTCATGAATACCCACAAATCAAATTCAGCAAAAATTGAAAAAATAAAAATATATAAGGAAGAAAAGAAACCTTAAAATAAGTAATAAAAAGTAGAAAAGAAATATAATAGCAACAAAGAGAGATAGTGACCACCCTGAACACTGAGTAAGGCATTCAGGGAAAGGTAGGGGAGGAAGGGAAAGGGCGACAACAGCAACAAAATGTGCTCGACACAAACCGAACCCGTCACCGATTTCACCATTTCTTTTCCCTTCCCTTTTTAAATTTCCGTTATTCCAAGGGGGTCTCTCCCGCTTATTCCGTTAACCACCTTTTTCCTTTCTCTTTTCTTTTACTATCTTTGTCCAATTATATGCTGCCACTTTTTGTGCCTAGTCACTTACTTAGGCCGCATTTGCTGGCCCAGCAAAATTAACTTACCTCTTTTTGTAGCCGTTTACCCCGCAGTTCCTTACTGGCTTCACCGATCCGCAGCACACACGAAACATAATTCTTTAGCCACAATTTCTTTTTTATAGTTTCAAATATATCGGTAATGCAACTAATATGATCTATTTCATTGTCCTTATATTTTTATTAATCCACTAATTTAATCTGACAGTCAATTTGTACAAAATAATTTGTAAGAAATCGAATTATACATTTAATATTATATTTAGTATTATTTTTTCAATAATACTATATATATATATATATAAAGTTTGAGGTATTGAAATTTGCCCTTGTAAGATGACACCTATAAAATTATTTTGGTTAACTAATTGTTCAATTTATTTTCTATTATTAATATGGTAATCTTCCAATATCTTTCAACAAAGTTCTAAAAAGAATTTTTCACTTATTTTATTCATATTTATTATTTGCTTAATTTTAAAATAAACATAATCTTATTATATTATGTGATGTATGATATGACTGTAATAATTATTCTTGAAAATAACACCATAAATGTCATATTATTTGAAATATAAATTTTATTTTTCAGTACATTATATCTTTTAAAGGACATTCTTAAATAAGCATATCAGATTGTTAGTTATTATAGTTAAGATGTTCTTTTAAAAAAGAAATCTCTAAAAATTCACCATTACTAGTAGTAATTTGATTTGTCAAAAAAGATTTCAAACTCAAGTGAGCTTCATAATTGGAGAAACAAAGTAACAAGTAAACTATTTAGTTGTTACTTTGTTTCTTCAATTATACAGTGACTTGGATTCAGTTAAATAAAACCAAATATGAATTTAATTGGATTTTAAATTGGTTAGATGTCATAATAATAATAATACACTCTGAAAAGCTATTTTCTACATTGAATGTTTAGTAAAAATTAGAAAAATCATAGCAAAATTGCTTTGTATTCTGTTTAGAAACTGGCTAAAAAGTTCATTCATGTCGTCACAACACCAACCTTCATTCAGTAGTGCTAGTGCATGCAACGTCGCAAACCTTTCCGGTCATCAGTAACTTATTCAGGGCAGGAAGATCAACTGCCTCCCTTTTGATGCATATCATACCAATAATCATACAAATTTCATATCCCAGATGACAAAAGTAGACTGCTAGATGCAACTGAAGCATTTTTCAATGAATGCAATTGAAAAAAAAAATAGATAAAAAAGCAGCAGTATTTGTAGCCTTGGGAAAACTATTGCATGCACTCATTGGTGCCAATAACAAAGGCTTGTATTGCTATTTATTAGGTCCGCTCAAAATTACATTAGGAAGGGTAATAACATTTATATTATTGATTTATTGACATTGGCATTATGCCAATCGATTAATTTATGAGAAAATACTACTATTTTGATAGAGGGAGAACTGTAGCTGCTTCAAACAACAGCAAGTACGTCCCATAGTTACCTTGTTCTACCTCGTACTGCACAACTCTTTCAAGTCTGACGGCATTAGCAAACTCACACAACAGCAACAGTTTCCTTCTGTGGAACTCCATTTAGTGGCTTTAAACTTTCCCAGCCACTGGCAACTGGCTGCTTCTCCGAAGTTATGGCTGCTGATTCATGATCCACTGAAGGATATGATCTTCCACTCCCACGAACAAGATCTTTAATGGTTGTTTTCAGTTCCTTATCCTTCTGTAAAGACTCAAATGTGATGTGTATACCTGAGTATAAAAGGCAGTAAAATTCAAGATTCTCAAAACATGGTGACCAACTTGACTTCTAACTGTCAAACCACAAGGCCTACTTAGTTATTATATCTTTGGTTTCCAAATAAATTTAAGAGAAAAATAACATACGGTATCTCCAATAGTGTTTTGGATTTGTGGGGTCATTGATTGTTTCCTCTGCTGCAGGGCGTGTTGTGTAATCTTCTTTCAATGCTAACAAGTCCTGGTTATCAAAGAAAGCTCACATTGTTATATAATATGGTAATCAGAATAGTCTTCCAACATGAAAATGACTACAGCAGAACCAGAGAGCATTCTAACTCACAGCTTTATCAAAATACCTGAAGAGGGAAAATAGCCCACATTGATGGAGCTTCAACATGCTGCCTTAGGATGAAATGTGTGATCTCAGGAATACATTTAGTAGGTGGCAAAGCGTCAGAGCCCACCACATTCTTGAAAAACCTGCGTCTTCTCTCTTCATCTTCTTCCCACCATGCACGGAGGGTGGAGCAGTCATGGCAAGATGGAGCACACACCTAAATTAAATTGGTACAACCACCAATACAAGTACACCTTAATAACAAACTGAGAATCTCCAAAATTGAAGTAGAGGTAAGCAAAATGTAACATTTCAAATCGATATACTTGAATGCATTACACACACACACATATATACAAAACATACATGCAGACATATAAACAAACTGTACTATTTCAAATCTATATACCAGAATGTTTTGTATATATGTATATAAAGAACTAAACTTCGAATGATATTTACTCATGCTTCCTGTTCTCATTGCTTATAATATTTAACTCATTAGTCATTTTATTTCCCCAGTGTCTAGAAAGCATCTTCGGTTGCCTAAACACTATTCTTTTTAGAAATTCCCAAATATAACATCTGTTTTGTAATTTATGGTTGCGTGTGGTCATGCATTATCTCATTTTATCTATTGATTAACTTTCTACACTTCTTTCCCTGGTTTGGTGATGGCAACAATTTTTACTGTTATAAAGGTGTTCCACTTGATAACATAAGCCCAATATTAAAGAGCAAACAGGAATAACTTAATCACCAATGCAGACTTTAAATGTCTGGAGACCTGGAAATTAATATTGCTAATAGCAATATTTCGAATGATCTTACCGTCATGTAGTTGTATTGAGAAGGAATACCGAACTCTAGTCCAGGGTCACTGGGCATTCGTTGAATACGTAAACCTATTAACCCCAATTCTTGCATAACCTGCAGGAAATCATCCGGTCATAATGCACTCCTGCAGAATATAAGATTAAAATGGAGAGCAAAAAAAAAGGAAGGTTGGGTGAGATTGGGATGGTTTAATGAATATACAGGATGAACACAGGATGGAACAAGGCCCAGATCTTCCCCACAGGCCATCATATCAGATGAGTTCAAGAGGGCAGGCAGTGTCTTAAAAGCATTTTCCCTCCATAGATTTTCTTGCCGATGAAAATAGTAATCATAGTACAATCTTTTCAGTACATTTTTGCTGCATCACAAGGACAATGAATAAGAATAATACCATGACAGCAGCGAATTAGGAGATTCAGAAAAAGAAATTGGGTAATACATGCATCTATTTCACTAAATAGAACTACAACATGATTCATAAATACAAAATGCAATTCATATCATTAATATCCCAGTCAGTTTGTATCAAGATAACTTGCTATTTAAGCTGACGAACAAATGCACCTGTGATCATCCAAATCCTTAAAACTTGAAGTATCTTCGATATTGAAACGAGGATAGAATTTCCTTGAATCCTCCGGATCTCTGATGAGAACTATATTCTGCAAGAATAATTCAGCATATAAATATCTAGGATTAGGACTAATGCAGGCAACAGATCAAATACTCCGAAAATGGCAATGTACTCTATAGTGGAAAAATTAAAAGGATAATTACTAGTTGGTTGAACAAGTACGACCTTTTGTGGTGATACAAGAGATTAAGGTTAGAATCTCGCTACACGTTGGGGAAAGAGGGGAGGGGGGGGGTGTGGGTTTGGTATACATTTCTGTACTATTTATGGAAAAAGAAAAAGGAAAAAATGAAAGAGGGAACAATCAGAAAAATATTACTGCCACAGAATCTTTAAGTTACAAAATGACTCTGATATAATATGCTACCTTCAGAAGGTCAAAGAGACTGTGGCGAATCTTGTCTTCACTCTCCAACAACATAGGGTTCTCTGCACACGACTTCAACTTGGCAGCAATTTTTTTCTCTGTGTTGCAGTCCTCACTGAACTAGGATATCATTGAAGAAATGATAAAAGGAATTTGGTTTTGGCTCTTGAACAGTTAGAGAAAAAATAAGAGAACTAACAGTGCATGCATAAAACTAATACAAATGCAACTAGAGTTCTCTTATAGCAAGGGCATATACATTTTGTATTAGCCAGAAGAACAATTATTACAGATAAGCGGTGGCAGTTGGGAATCAAAAATTATAACGTAGAACCAGACAGCCACGAAGGATTGTCTACATGGAAACTTAGTCACTTAGAGTGATTCCAGAGAACCACGGCAAAAGGCTTTCGGAACAAGACACATGACAGAGTAGAATGCACTCAATAATTACAAACATATTGTGAAAGTAGAGGTTGGAGATTGTGCATAATGAAGATATACCATCACTAAAGAGAGCACTAATGATAGTGCATCGTACACTGATGCTTCAGGGTTAGGAAAGATTCCTTAAAAAAGGCATTAACATATGATGATATTGAGAGTACAGAGCTGTACAAGAGTAAAGAACTGATTTTATAAGGAGAAGCTAGAGTAAGCACCACAAACAAGATGACAAAAACTGTCCAAAAATAACATGGTCATTTCACAAATGATGAAGACCAAAGTTGGCAATCTAAAAATGTTTGTACAGTCAACCCCAGGAAGTTGTTATACATTATGCTTTCTGGTAACGACATTCAATTTTACTTTATGCCATCCCTCTCCATTCTGATTTGGATCTTAGTCAGCACCATTTCATATAATAACTAGGTGTGTTTCCATGCAAAAGTTTGCACAATTTAAAAAATCCCAGCCTCTTGATATACACCACTTCTTGTATAAGGTTACTTAAAAAGGAAAGAAAAAATAAAAATCCAAGAGGCCTCACTTGGCCCTTCCAACATTTTTTAGATGTTAATACTAATACAATTGCAATTATTAGAAATAGAACTCATAAAATGTAGGATTACAATATAGTTGATTAGCTAATTGAAATTCTGTCCGGGATAATCTAGAATTCCTTTCGAACAGTTATGAGTTGAAAAAAGAAATTAGAAGGATGAAAAGTCGACACCAAATCATAATTATCACCTCGTAACGACCCTTTTGGAACTCACGTAAAAAAATTGCTGCAATAAAAGGCCAAGAAGATCCCAACTTTTCCTGAATAGGAATGAAAATGAAAAGTTCAATGTTAATAATATACATAAGTAAATAACAAAAGGAATAAATACTTACTAAAAGAAGAGTAAAATCATAAATCAAATGCAATCTCTTGATGTGACTTTAAAAAAGCATATTATACCCAACAAGGATTTTCAATGACCTGTAAATCCTCCCGCCAAATATATGGGCGAGTTAAGCGCTCAAAGTCCCATATTCCTTCTCGTTCAAGTTCTTCCTGCAATAAAAATCATTATATTTGCATCCATCAAAGAAGGAAATTGAAATAAAATTGCTTTTCTTAGCTACCATATTAGTCTACCTTTCTATTATATGACTAACACTTCATGAATTAGAAGGGGAAAGCAAACCTGGCCAAGAGGGATAGATGGCCGAAACTTTCCAAGTAGACCAGTCATGGCATGCTCTGGGAGCTCCCAGATTCTGAAGAAACCCAATATATGATCAATCCTGTATGCTGTAAAGTACTTGGACATCTGCAATGAAAGCATAGAAAAAAAAAACAGAGAACCTTAGACCCTCAAAAGAGAAACTGTGGCAAATAGAGAAAGACAGCCGAAAGAATGCTGTATCGGAAAATAGCCAGAAGCACATCCCTCCTTTTTCGCGGGGATTCTTTTTCTGGGAAGGGGGGAGGGGGGAGAGAAGGTAAAATGTAAACGAATAATGAAAGGTGTACAAAACCTGTGTTAATCGAGCACGCCACCAAGCGTAGTTGTCTTTTGACATTTCCTCCCAGTTATAAGTGGGAAATCCCCAGTTCTGACCATTTTTATCAAAATAATCTGGAGGGGCTCCAGTGGATGTGTTCATGCGAAACAAATTTCGATAGACCCAGGTATCAACACTGTTTCTATCAACACCAATAGGTAGGTCCCCTTTCAAAACCACTCCTTTCTTTCTAGCATATTCCGCTGCTGCTGACAACTGTAATTGCACTATGTTACTAAATAATTAACAAAAAGATATTGTTTTACTCACCGGTGGGTGCAAGTAATCCATGAGGTATAGGCTACATATCAACTGTGCTTACTTGTGAATGCAAATGGAACTGGACATAATAATGGAAGCAAATGATGTCGTAGTGCACGCGGTCTTTTGAGACCAGTTTGTCAAGCTGTAAGAAATGGTGATTTGTCATTAAATTTTTAATTTTAACCATGAAAAGTATGAAAGGACTGAAACAACTAATCTTTTGACTCAATAGAAATAAGAAATACCTTGTCCTTGGAAAAATGAGAAAAGCGACCCCACTGACTGTGGTCTGATGTTTCAAAAAAGTCCCGCAAGAAACAGAAGGCCGCATAGGGTTTTAACCAATCCTGTTATTCATAAAAATGAAACATCAGGATAACACTGCTTTCAAAAATTAAAAATCTAAAAGAAAAGAAAACAAAGAAGATAATATTTGGGACATAATTCATGGATTTTTTTGTGACAATAGGTATAATTCAATCGCTAATAAAGTCAAACTTGACCTCATTTTCAGAAAAGAATTTCAGGAAGGCGCTGGAGTTAAGTATCAACTCCTTCTCTTGGTTGAAAAGCTTCTTGGCAATTGCAAGTTTAGAAGCCAGAGTTGCCTCATAATCAACATCCTGTACACATCCAAACTCAAAATATCAATATGAATGCCAATTGGGCATGGATAGGTGCAAATAATTAAATTTAAGTGCAAACTATTGTATTGAAATTTCAGAATTCTATGCTTGCCCATAAAACATGTTACATGTGTCTTTAAAATATTCACAGAGAAGACAAACATTGATAAAGATGATTAAAATTGTTAGGTTTTCATAGGTTTTTCACAATAAACAACTAGCAGTATGAACTGCAGCTTTGAAGTATGTCCTTTTAAATCAATCTGATTTGTGTATGCAGAATATTTTTTTTCATTTGTAACACAACACAAAAAAGTTGATCTTTCGAAATTGGCATAAAGCCGCAATAATGCATAGGCAATAAATGATTGGACATGATGTTTAGAGTTCTAAATCTAGTAGACAATACAACCAATGTTTGTGTTGATATGGGCAAGAGCTATCACAAAAACGAGGTTCAACTACTGTTTGGTTCTATACCCTTCAAACGAGATTCTTCATCATTATGAAGTCCAAAGAGAACATTTCAAATAAGCAGACAAAATATATATGCTAATCCGAACTCACTAGTCTATGCTACCCAGAATAAATTAGCACTCTACATTTCCATAGACATTATCTGATTTACGGTCATATCTAATTATACAATAGACCATATATTTTCGTACATGAGATACTCGTATTATTTATGTAAAGTACAACAGAAAAATAATTACAAGCATAGAATAAAACTTAAAAACTATTCCCAGCATTAAGCATGAAAAATAACTAAATATGAGCAGGAAATTAGACAAGTATTGATGATTTATTTAGATAATTTTACATACTCACCTGGAAGTGTGCATTTTTTGGGAAACTAAAGGTAAGGAAAAAAAAAGACCAACGAGAAAAGTCCCCAAAAGACATAAATGTTTATAATTGAAAAGGAGAAAAAATGCATGTCTCTGAATGACTAATTTGTATCCATCAATTTCCAAACTTAATCGGAACATTCTACCCAGATTAAAGTTTAACTGCAAACAAAAATTAACAAAGTTCAAGCCCAGCAAGCTAATAGCTTTTAAGTGGGAAATTTCAAACATTTGCAGGATCTGACATCCACCGCAACTAATAGGGTAGAATCAGCACCAATTAGATACTCTTGTTTACTCCCATCTGTCACTTCCAGGGATAATTCATATGGGATTCAATACCTGACAAGTGTCAGAGGATGTTCACTTCCCAGAAGAAGAGATTTTCTACCCAAACCAGTGAGGCAAACCTTAAACAAGAATAATTAATCACATGGTCATTTGATAGGGCAGATAATATACATCAATCAGTCAACTATAACCATTTCACCACGATACAGCCATGCTTCCCCCTTGAGTCACCATTCTAGGATCCATATTAGAAATGATTGACTCTAGGTACAATCTTTCCACAGATCAGAAGTACCCAGGCAATGAAACACTTAAGTATCAAAAGTTGACATGACCTGTTGATTTAGAACTTACTTCCTCGAGAAAGCTAAGAATACAATAAAGTTCTACATATTTCTCATCTCTAATTGGAGAATATAATGGGGAAAAAAGGTAATGGCGGAAGTTGATTACTACTGAGTCTACAACGCCCCTGTGGGGAAATGATTGAGGTTAAATCAATGCTCATAAGGTCTGGTACAGCTACAAATGAACCAGAAATCTAGGCAAGTTTGAATAAAGGGAATATTTATTGATTGAAGCAGTGTCAAAAATGTGGAGCTAAGGGTACAAGACATAGAATCAAGTGTTGTAGACTCAGTAGAATCAAGACATAGAATCAAGTGTGAAGAGCTTATGAGTGCTGTCATATGGTGAGGAACTATTCCTAATTAACAATGTCAATCAATTCCTAGATATAGCTGGCTCATTGCATCAAAAGTAATTCTTTTTCCATTTTTTTTAACCCCGAAAGCTTATGTGGATCATACCATGCATTGAAACAACAGATGGACAAATCCAAAAAACTTTCATCATAATTGAAAAATTATGAGTTAACAGAAGGGATAACCTTTCTGTCCAGTTGCATTTTTGCTTTCTCAATTTCTTCCTGCAAGGAAAAGAAGTAAAAAGGTGGTCAAGATTTAAGAGTGGAAAAATAAGTAAATAAGGCAGATCAATTACAAAAAAAAAATGGACACAACCAGCATAAATTAAAGGATAGGATATCAAAGAATATTATTATCAGTTAAGTGGAAATAATAAAATGAGCAGGCTAGGAAGGCCACCTTGATATCTTCTGGCATATTTTGAGAAAGTGCCTGCACTCTCATGTATAATGGATGTAATGCAAACACAGAAAGTGAGCTGCATGACAAAGAATAAATGAGAAACATCCAAATTCTTTACCACAATGACAAATGTGAATCTTCATCAATACTATAGTAACTGAATAACAATAATTAACAACATACGTAAGGAAATGCAAGCATGCGAAAAGATAATGTAAACAAAAGAAGCAACAGTATCATAGATACATGACAAGGTATTATGATGCTAATATTGGGCACTGAAATAGGTTACTGAATTGAACCAAGCAAAAAAAGTACCTGGAACTGCACAAGTATGCCAGCAAAAAGAGGAATTTAACGGAGAAAGACATTGTAATTAACAAATTTGAAGCGAGTTTTACACATCATTTCCCCAGGCCTTCAACAAATGGACAAAAGACATTTTTGACTTACATAATTGGGTAGGTATACCTGTATGGATATGAATCCCACCACATCCCATGTACAGAGGTGTCATTGATTGGCAGAAGCTGAACTAAATGGAACCCACACTCAACTGCCCAATCAACAAGTAACTTCAAGTCAAGAAACTCTCCAACCCCAAGATCTGCTTCTGACCTAACAGAGAACATTGGGATTGCTACACCAGCACCCCTCCAGGGCATTTCCTAACAAAATAAATTGAGAAATTAGCATTAAGACAAACAATTAAGAGCAAAATGCAAGATTCATTCAATAGAAGATTTGCAAAACAGTCTACCCGCATCATGCCATCTGATAGAAAAATGTATCTCGGTTGATTGTTAGAAGAGTCAATAGACAGATTACGATTGGGACCAGTTTCCAAAGAAATGTTTCCTGTCTTGCCATATTTACAGTACCTATACGTGGAATGCATGTTAAGGAGGACACACACACACACACACACACACACACATAGAGAGAGAGAGAGAGAAGCAAAATATTATTCAAAGTGCAGAGTAAAGGTAACTACATGAAAAGTTCAAATTATTAGAGATGATTTTCCCAAAAGGATATTTTATTGGAAAATCGCCCCTTTGCATTACACAGTCGGCTTCCCAGATTGATTCACCAGCATAACTAAGTTTGAGCCCATTCTGAACTTTCCACTGTCCCAAATTTGAGGTGCTACCAATTACATATACCTGCATCAGTCAGACTTCATAAACATTAGCAGAGCAGAAATGTCAATGAGATGATCACTTAAAACTTAGAGGTAATAAATAATATGTAGAAACCTATAAAATTAATTTGGGGTAAAGAAAAATTACTGATGTGTCTTCCTCTATCCTTGGACAGCAAATTTTGAAATGTACAAGGATCGAATCTGTTTTATAATAAAAGAAGACATAAGTAACAGATTCCTTTGCTAGCAAAACAGCTACCAAAATACTAAATCTACTAAATCAAAAGGAGTGTTAAAGAGTTGTGTAATTACCTTCCTGTTCTAACTTATTCCAACTGAGTCCTTCAGGTCTCTCACTCTTCAAACTGCAACTTTGCCGAAAGATTACATTTTTGAAGGCGCTTCTCAAAGGGAGAGCATCACCACCAGTCTGAATTTATTGACAACAAAGCATGTAGGTGAAACCATGAACATTTCAAATACTTGGGCAGAATTTATTCATGTCATGATTTCAATAAGAAATAATGAATGCAGCAATAATTCACTAGTGGTATAATCAAAATGGCATGAGTGTCTAAATTGATGGTACCTACTCCGAACTTCAACCGTTTTTTCCACAAGATCAATCTAAAATAATTAAAAGAAACATAATTATCTTAAGAAGACAACCATAACTAATGATTTCAATGGAAACCTTTTGTAGTGTATGGATAGAGTTCAACCCAGTAAATTAAACATGAACTACCAAAATGCAGTCATAGACTGAAGGTCTATGTGTTAAATCCCTGCACCCAGGGACAACACCCGAATGCATCTTTAGATTGTAATCTAAATCACATGGCAACAACTGTATGGACATGGGAAGAATGTTAGCCATTCAACTTGGACTAAGCAACTGTTTCTTCACGGTACTAAACTTCCAAATAATCACAAAAACGTATAGGAATGAAACTAATTCCTCATAATTTAGCCTGTGATGTTAGGTTTTGCATTCACTGTTTACCAAAGTTAATGGTGAAAGATTTCTTGTCATGTTTATGTTATCCCCAGAAACTTTTAGAAATCCTTCCATTTAGATATCCAGATGACAAACTTGACTGCAAAGGTTATGTCTGATTCATAACCATTATCACCACTGAAAATTAAACATAACCATTATCACCACCGAAAATTAAACATGTTGACATGCACACAACAAACTTATTATTCAGAGAAGGCCTGAAATAAAAATAAAAAAAATAAAAAGATAAAAACCACACTTGACAGAATACTGAAAAATGGACTTCTAATCTTTGTAGAACAGCAAAACAACACAAATTCACTTGTTATTATGACTGTAAGGGAAAAAGCAAGTACCCAATTTACCAGCTGATCATATTCAAAATTAGAATAGTACAGAGAGCTTTCATCATTATTAATTATTATACAAATGCAGACAATTGAGGAGGAACATGCTTGGTTGCTGAAATCTGTAAATTGATATAGAGGGTGCAGAAGACAAAACTTTTCATGGATTGGCAGATTGTATTCTCTCACTTCGAGTATAGAATGTCTTATATTTCAGGCCACTATGGACAAAAGCAGCAACGTGCTATAACAACTAAAAAAAACTACTTGCTAGTTACACTAAAAAGGTAACTAGTGGACAAGTTGGCAGAAAAAGAGGGAAACCACCAGAGGAAAAAAGATAATCTGATTTGAAGTCCTACTACTAAATTGGTGAACAACATTTTTTGCGAGAAGCAGTAAAACTAAAGAGATAAACACACCTGTGGCATTATCAGATAGTGAAAGGAATTTCAGACAGGAATCAAATGACTAGGGAAAAGCTAATATGGAAAAACAAGAATTACTACAATCAACTAATATTGAATCTGCAGTCAAGATATGATACTCCTATTAGTTGATCTGAGAAACTAAGAAGTGAAAGAAAGAAAGAAAAGGAATTTGAAATATGTAATCAGCAATTCAATACAATGTGATTATGAAACCAGAATATTGTACAAAATGTGAATCAGAATAATGTGATGTGAATCAGAATAATGTGAACATCACTATGCAAGACAGGTAACGGAAAATTTGCAAATTCCAAAGGATACTACAACATAGAAGGATCACAGATACAATGTCCATTAAGTCATCACAATCCACTACCGCTAGAGTTGGTATCCATAGAAAACGAAAGAAAATACATAGAGAAGAAAATGACAAGAACTTAAGAATCGGCAACTTCTGAGAGAATATTTCAAGATTCCAAATTTTTCATTTTCCTTCTTTTCATCTATTCAGCAGGCCAAGAGAACATAAAACAGAAAGGTTAAACAAAGATTTCCACTACATGGCTTCACACAAGGTTGTAAGAAAATAGACATATCTCCTATTACAATTCCGAAATGAGTAAACTTGAAGCAAGAAATTTGGAATATATGCTGCATCAGTAAAAGTGAATACTAGTTCATATGCATATGCATAGCTACAAGAATAAAAAGAACCATTGGCCCACGAAGCGTAAATGCAACAAGAAAATTAAAAAGGGTAGCACCTGCCAAAGATCATGAATTAGGACTTCACCATCCTTAATTGTCTCAGGCAACAGCAATTTTCGCTTCTTTCCCATCTCCCATCTCAGTACATTTTTTTCATCGTCGACCACATAATAATTGTACTCACATGAGAACCCGCTTGGTGCTGCGATACTTCCACACCATATGAGCTCATTATCTTGATGAACAGGGCTCAGTAAGAAGCCCCTCTTCACATCCCATGAACCAAGCACTGGCTCGGAGCCGCATACTAGCAGGCTCTGACCCCAGTGAGTATAATATGGAATTCTAAAGTTCACATGCAATGACTTCCAAGACGTGGCTCCAGAAAGCAATGCCAGATTCGCCATTTCTTCCAAAAATGAAAGAGATCAGGTGAAGTTTCTCAAAACCTAGGTCAACCGAAGAGAAAGTTGTTAGAATCCAGAAAAGTGAATGAAACTATATCACATTCAATGCAACAAGGATATCCCAGATTGACGTTCGGTCTCCATTTGGATGAAGGAATGAACAAACAGCAATAAATGCTTCCACGTACCCTCAAGACAATAGTGGGTTTACAGTTGAAGAGAACATAGTGGACTTACCAGAGAATGCGCGAATGCGAGTGATGTTTTGTTCGGTTCAGGAAAGAAAACAAAGAAAGATTGAGATTGCAGAGAAATAAATGGCTTTATCACTTTTGATTACAGATATTTTCGAGAAAATTGAACAGTGAAAAAGATAAAAATAAAGAAATTATTTTTAATGAGGTAATGGAAAGGTTGTGGCATTTTAATGAGAGCGTTCGATTTTGAACGGTGCTCAATTCACGGGAACGGCCACGCACCAAGCCACAGACAGTTGGCTGCTTCTGTAGTCTTCCTCCGAGTCCCTGTCAACTTTCTTGGATATTAATTAACTTAGTGTCTAAAAATCTCGATCCGAATACAAACAAACAAAATAAAAATATAGTCAATATTTGTAATTGTATTGATAATAATATTTTAATTAATACATTAATTAAAATAAAAATATTTGGAACAAATTGTGTGAAGAGCACCTTTTTTTTTTTTTTTGTTTTAAACGGTTCTTAGTAATGCTAACAATAAGAGAATATTGACATTTATAAATTAGATATTATAAAAACTCTATTTTAATAAATAATTTATTTTATTATTAGAAGTTAATTAATTTTTAACGTTCTAAAATAAATATCATATGTACTATAAAATCGTTTTTAAATACTCAAAATTCATTAACTTATTTATCATGTTATAAACTTTTTGTAAATAATTTGAAAAATTATTTTAATAAATTAATTATGAAAACATAGAAAGAGTGGGTTTACAATTTTTATTAGCTATCAATTTTGTCTATAGAGTTATCACCTCAAGCCTTTAATATATCAATAAAATAAGGAGATTTTTAGATAAAAATGTTTTGTCTTGATTAAAAATTATATTGAGAATTAAAGGGCTTCTATAACCAAGATTTTAAGGATCTCGATAGTTTGATTTTAATTCCACTAATAGGTTATATATAATTAAGGAAGAAGATGGTGTTTAATTTGCAGTTGAAATATATTTTGTAATGTATTGATGTACTTATATATATATATATATTAATAGATGACTAAGTTAATATTTTTGATGGTTCATGTTAAATTACATAAATATGTTTAATGTTTAAAAATCATTAAAATTTATTTTCAAGAGTGGAAAATAACTTATCAAAATATTTTTTTATAATATTCCATTAACACCCGTATAAGTTACTTGTTAATTTGTCATAATCAGGTAATACAAATGTAAATATATGCTCTATTGTATAAATATTCAAATCGCATAACAAAATCATAACATACTTTGTTCATCTGTGCGCACAACATAATAGCATATATAATCAATTTTTTACTTTAGAATATGACACTAATGCAATAATTATTTCAATTGCATGGTTGACAATGTTAACGTAAAAAAAATTCTCAAAAATTTGTCTTATAATATAAAATTTTTAACATTTAATATATATTCTTGCTCAAACATCAAAAATTCTTAAAGTTTAATAAATGTTTTTGGGCAAAAAATGTAAAGAGGGGTATTTTGGTTTAGAAATTACTTTTTTTTTTGCTTAAATTAAGTTTTATTTTATTCTTTTAGCCACAAATAAGTTTGAATTTTTAAAATAGGTTATTTTATTTTAAAAAAAACAAATGTTTTTTATTAAAAAATAATAATTAATGCAAAAAAAAGAATTGCTTTGATAATGTATTAATAGAGAATGAGTTTTTGTATTTATAACAATATTAAATTAATAGATTATTTGAAATATAAATATTTCAAATAAATTTGGGGAAGAGTACATTTTTTATTTAAATAGTTGATACTTAAATTTCACTGACATTCAAAATTCGTTATATTATATGACAATATTAATATTTATAAATTAAATATTATATATCGTTTCACTCATATTGTTGTATTAATATCTCTTAATCTTTGTCACAATTTGTTTCTTGACATAAAGTTAATTTTTCTTAAAAAAATATATAAGTTTTCTTTTATTTACTATGAAATCATTATTCAAATACTCAAAAATCATTAACTTATTTATCAAGCTATAAACATCTCTAAGTAATCAGAAAAGTCATAAGTTTAAACTTCAACCTCTTTACCCTCTCTATACTCTTCCTGTAATTAGTTTATGTTTTATTTGATTGCTTGTAATTATGTTTTGTATAAAGAGCCTTTTATGCTGAACCAACCTACTTCCCCAAGTTGAACATTTAAGGCACTACACTAGACAAATCATTTATCAATAACTTCAGCCTGGAGTAAAAGATTCTTGCGACAATTCCAAACAATTCTCCAACTTTAATAGAACATATATCAATGTGTGCAGTTAGATATGAATTAGGATATAGTATACACATGCAGGGACTAAAAATAAAATAAATTGGACCAACCAAAGATACTCAAGTATTAGCAAAAGAGACCCAGAATGAATAAACAATCCAATAGTAGCACTCATACGTCCATAAACATCAACATACCAAAACCAGATGGTACCCTATCCACCCAACACCCAACTACCACATCCCTTCCCCGAACCCAACATACAACTTTGAAAATAAATTTAAACCTCACTCCAAAAATAAGTACATAAGAAAAATGGAGATGAAAAGGTAATCATAAATAAAAACTTGAGAGCAATGGTTTACGCATTGCCTTTTTACTCTTCTGCTTGTGCATGTGTACAAGTTTCTGTTGTTTTGGTAATTATGCCTATAAGAACAGCAAGATATCATTGGATGTTAATAATCATATACTTAAGATATAGTCCACAACACAGTCCTCAGGAACCACTTCTTGTGTTTAAACAAGCCAAACAAGTGACTAAACAGACTAAAAAAAGAGGGGGGGAGGGGGGGTGGGCAACAATCTGAAATCAAAATTTTCATACCCAATTGGCTCATAAAGGATAAGAACATAATGCTAATGTTATACATTTCTTATGTTTGACCTCCTTACATTTCTGTAGAAGAGAATACACAAAACAGCAGTAATGCATTTAAGCAAGGCCTGCCACCACTGTGACTTTGACCTGATAATGCATCTGCCAGGTTGAGGGTTTTTTTTTTTTTTAAAAAAAAGATTCAAATATTTACATGCACAAAACATATATCCACTCAGATGTGAGGCATGCCCTTTTGCGATGCTCCCACTTACAAAACTCCTCCAATTTATCTCGTTCATTTTAATTTGAGAAATACAATTGTTTCCCTCAAATATCAGAGAAGTAAATTTAACTAGGAAATAAGTTGTTTCACCTTTGTTGTTGTAAATGTAAGAGAATAACTAACAAGAGTGAGAATGCCAATTGAACGGTTGTACGCCCTGCACAAGCTGCAAAAACAGTGTACCACAGTTATTATCCAATAGTCATTTTCAACATAAAGTTAAGTTTCTGTTCTGAAGGTGACAGAGACCTGAACTAATTTGAACTGCAATTCTCCATGGAAAAAAATTAAAGTCACAGTGAACAAAGAGAATGAATATTTGATACATGGATCAATATTCAATTGACCAATCTAATGACTTTATCAACCAAAGAACTCCTAGAAATAAAGCAAACGATGTGAGAGCCAGGATAAATAATCATTGCATAAACGTCTACTTAATAAATCCCTCAAAATAGTGATTTCATAAAATGAATTGTATAATAAAATATTCAAAATATTTCTTTTGATAAAAACCAAGAAAATTATTCAGAGCACCAAAGTAAGAATATTAAAGATACTCACAGTATGATGGAGTAGGTGAAACTGATGGCATTGCATTAGAAAGCTCTCCATTTGACCCACTCTTGGATGGGGGATGGGCATGTGCAAAAACTACATTCGGCAAAGGACTAGATGCAGGAATTGAGCGGGTGACAGGTGCACGCATGGGAGTTGGTGGGGCTATGTGTGCTTTCGGTGAGGAAGCAATATAGTGAGGAGGAATACTTGGAGCAACACTAGGGGCTAAATGAGACCGCTTTCTAGCCTTCCTATAACCCTTTTTATTCCCACTTCGACAACCGGGAGGTTGTGCCTCATGACTTTTCTGAGGCACGGGTGAACTTTTCCTATGACTGGGTGGCCTATGACTGGGTGCAGGCGCACCTCTGTGGATTGCCACAGGTGAAGTTGCAGGAGCTAGCCAGTCACTGTGGTGATGATGATGGTGGTGATGATGATGGTGGGGATGATGGTGGCGGGGATGAGGTAGCGGAGCAGGAGAAGGTGTACTGTCACTATCGCCACCATGGAGGGAGTGTTGCAATATAGACGAAAGACGAACTTGCTTGACCCTACCAAATATAGTGTTATTCAGCCCAAGGTTTTTCGAATGAGAACCAGTGATTGTCTGAGCCAACTGCTTCAACCTTGGCATTGAGGGAGTATTCCCAACTGCTAAGAGAACAGAAGACTGAACAACTGTGGGCGGAGCCACCGTTGACCCTCTGGAATTTGACAAGCTTATATACAAGTTCTGCATTGTTCAACTAAAAAAGTTCAAAAAAAACTGCCAAAAGTAGGATTTTGCACACAACAATATTAAACAAAAAGAATAGATGATTAAGGATTACCAAACCTCATAGGGTGTCAGATGTAATCCAAATTTCAGCTGGCTTGTCAGTTCATTGAAATTTTCTTGTATTTGATAAATAGAGAAGTTCAAGGTAAAGTTGAAAAGGATTTGCCCTTTCTGCAGAAGAAATCCACTTTGTGTTGGAATCACGGTAATTCCTTGAGGGAATTTCAGTACTTCAAAAATGAACGGGTCGCCAAACAAGGATGTCGTCAGGCGAAGGAATGTTTGGTTTGTAACCAAAGATACAAATGATGCTCTAATCAAACTTTGAGAAGGTAAAGATATTTTTGAATTTTTTGTATCTGGATCAACCCCAAACACGACCTTTGTTATGTTTGACCCAGATAAAGGTTCTAGAGATAATATAACCACCTGATCAAAGTTAATTAAGTCAATATAGGGGGAGGAAAAAGAAAAAGAATTGTGTACAGCGAGAAACTAAAGGACAAGGAGAATAAATACTTTGGTGGTTGGAACGCCTATCTCATTGTAAATGTCATACTCAAGCTGCAAGATATTGTCTTCCAGAAAAGAAACCGGCTTCTCAACATTAAAACTTGCAACAATATCATGACCTGCATTAACAAATATTATCATCATTAATACAAACATTGCTTTGGGTAAAATATCAAGGTGTCAGATGGTCTATCGTCCACTACTCAGCCCAGGTCATAAAATCAAAAATAGATTGACCTTTGGGTGCAAAAGATTGTACATTGAAAATATCAGGGTACCATCTTCAAGGTCAATGGTGAGGCTAACAAATGCAAGAAGATTATCTAATCGACTTAAAAGTATACAATTATCATTTTAATTGAAAAATATACAAGCATATAAAAACATCAGTCAATTTTCACTTTCTTGTTCTGGTAAAAAAAAAAAAAAAGCAATTCACTATTTTATCAGTTAGAGATTTAAGAAGCTCTCCAGCATAAAACGCTTATGCTGTTTACAAACACACCTTAAATATGGTAATATTAAAGAGAAGATGTAGAAAGCAAAAAATGTAATAAATTAAAATGGCTCACAGTGCGTGATATAAATTATGATATTTTGGGGACTAACAATTGATATCAATGATTTGGAGTTATGGGAAATCTGAAATTCAATTTCAGTGGGCTGTCTAAATGTAAAAAGTGGGAGCTATATCAGCTAATAAGTAGTAGTGCGTTCTAACCAGAAGGATACAACTTAGATGTGGTACTTCCATGTTCTGTCCCACTCCCGAGAGTAAAGAAGCAAATCCAGTCATATAAATGCTTGAGACAAATAATGATCTCAGGAATTTGGAAATTATTGAAATTCTGATAAAATTATCCCGCTAAATATTGTTGATTTCTCAATATTTATTCACAACCCTTCTGCTTCTGTATAAACAACTAGATTACAGTCTTGCTTCACTTCATGACATGCATTCAGTTTCATTTAAATGACTCACACCATCTTCACCTGTTTCTATTAGATGATATTTATTTTAAAAAAATAATAAGGAAAATAGCAATAAAAACTTAACCATTTTCTGGCAGCAATCAAAGTGAATATAGAGAGTCAATTAAGTCAAACACATTAGTGTATTTAACAAAATGCTCTCCCACCTAAAAAAAGAAAAAGAGAAAGTATCCTTACTAGGGATGGTACCAGAGGGAAAAGAAAAGTTACTACACTCAACAATGTCATAGACTGTAGCGTTTTGATCAGTACACTGCAATGTAAATTATTCCTGACATAAACCAACTGATATTGTCAACTCCTTCCATCCGCACCTTGTTGAATACTTGGCCTTCAGTAAGTTAATTGTAACTTTTCACAAGGCCACACAGAACCAATATAGTAACTCTCCTGAAAATCTAACTCCACGAATTCATTGTAGTATAGTTTGTGGCTTGAATCCTATTTTAACACCTTAAGCCATGCAGAAACTGGAACAATTTTTGAAATTGAACGCAAAATACTGGACTACTTACCACCAAACTAAGGACAAACTTTTCTAACATCATGACCCTTCAGCCAAAATTGGAAACTCTATCCATGTTATATTACCGAAATAAGAAGGTGCAATTAACAAAAGAACCATTCCAATAAACATATTGGATCAGGCCGTTGTAACTTGAATGTTTGACTTAAAATGTGACAATCTTTTTATTGCAATTGAATGACCTAAAAGTTTTTGACTTCTTATCAATGACATCAGATGTAAAACACAAGAACCACAATAAATTTGTATGAAAAAAAAGGAATCAAATAATACAAAACAATGCAAATAATCCCAACCGGTTGATTATCTGACTTAAATTGTCCACTGTTAGCATCTAAAGTAAATTCCTAAAATGTAGCTTCCAATCATCCAAATCTGCAAACGTCACCTAAAGCAGAAATTCAGAAGATTACAAACTTCATACAGATATTTATGAATTAAACTGAATAAGAAAACTTCAAATTTCTTAACCTCCTCTCTTTTGCTACTGTAACAACTACTGCCCACCGACAATAAATTTCACAACATTTAATTCTAACTTCTGTGCAGATATCACTCAAAAGAAATCAAATAGATAAAACAATCGTCATTTTTTTTTAATTTCCACAGTTCCACAGTAAACTAAACACCAAGTAATACTAAGCACCCAGCACAAACAAAATAAAATAAAATAAAAAATGTAGATCCAGGCCTATCTCAAAATGTAAATGCCCACAAACACAAAAACCAAAACTACCCATACAAATAATTAAAAAGCAAGCATAAGTATCACACCTTTAAACCTGGAATCAAGATCCAGATCGTTCCGATCTGCAAAATGAAGAAACGGTGGCAACCAAAACAAAGCAGAGAGAAAGACAGCAAGAGATAAAAAGAGCATCAAGAAGCACTTGAAGCCAACAAGCCTAAAAATCCAACCACATCCACACAAAAATCCAGGCTCCACATTCTGATGTAGAACCCCATTAGCAATATTAGCAGAGAGATTCTGCACGTCGTCAGTCTTCCCCATAATGCAGGAGCATAGCAAGTGAAATTAGGTCAAAGTCCATAGCCTTGAGGGAAACCAGTTTGGTGATCTGGGTCTTGGTTTGGTGCACCCATTTTACTGAAAAACTTGAAAAAGCAAAACAGAAACCAAAGGAAGCAAGAAAAGAACTTCTTCTTTTTCTTTCTTGTTTATCTGGGTAAATATAAATAATTATTACTAATAGTTAGAGTTTCTAACAAACTTTGGAGGAGGAGGAAGCAACCAAGAGAAAGAGAGTGAAGAAGTAGCTATCTGCAAATGACAAGTATGGGCTTTTAGTCAAGAGATAGTGGTGGGTTATCTGTAATTTTAATTTGGAATTCCTTTAAGTTTTTAAATTTTGATTTGAAAAGCAAAATGTGTTTACTGTTCAGGGAGGGAGTGCGGTTGGTTGATTTATAGTATTAAAGACAGAGCACCATCTCATCACTTTCACTTCATTTGTCTATTTGTTTAGTGAACATGGCTTGGCTGGCCTGCCTTCTCTTCTCTTCTATTCTCTTTCTCTCTATCCATTATTATTATTATTATTACAGCACAGTAAGTAAAGGAAGAAAGAAAGAAAGGTGGTTATGAATTTTATCAAGATTAATTTTGCACATCAATATCTTAATTAAATAATTATTTTTTTAACATAAGTTTTCAAATATAATTTTTTTTGACAGATCACATCACATGAATGTTGAAAGCTATAGTGATTATATATTACCAATATAAAACATCATGCTAAATGGATAGTAATTCAATGTCAATACTATTAACAATATTAATTTTAATTATACAAATTAATACAATAAAATTATATTATCAACATATTTCAAACAATTATATATGACAAATGGCATTTTATTTTAAAATATTATTATATTGTAATGCAAATATTGACCCACAACCAAGTAATGACCTAGATTTTAATGTAACCATGCCATGAACCAACTATGCTGAGCCGAGCCGAGCCGAGCTGAGCTACACATTAGTTAGAACCCTGACAATAAAATACAACAACTAGGCTGGCATTTTGTCATATTAACATGCAATCACTCATTAATTTCCGACCATGAATAATAATTTTATTCTACAATCTGAATTCACACCCAATTTTAATATTATATTTCCATGGTACCCATCCAATGCAAAAGAAAGTTAAATTGTCCACTTCGTATGTATGTATGTATGTATGTGTGAATTGAAAATGGGGAGAGAGAGGTGATGTGCTGTTGGGGGCCGGAGTATGGTTTCGTTAATGAGAAAGCGAAAGCAGGACTGGGTGGATGCTTCTATTGCAGTAATGAGGCCCACGCGCCAGTCACGGGGGTTCAGTGGGCCGCCGCACCGCTTTACGCGTGAGCAACGACACTCTCAACTATACACATCACTATTATTATTATTATTATTATTACTATCATTTTCTTAATATTACGTAACAAAATAAATAAATTTAATCCACTCTTTAATTCATTACAAATCAGATTTAAATTCAAACATATCAATGTTAATATAACTTAAAAAATTTTATTAGTTAACTCGCTTTATATAAATACCTTATTTTTATAAAAAGTGGAATCACATTGTGAAAATGTATTATTCTCTGGAACTACAACAATGTTGTTTTAAAGATTGTTTTAGAATTTGATTTTCAAATTTTAAAAGAAAATATTTTGTCCCTTAGTTTATCAATTTTTTAAATTTGAATTCTTTAACTTCACAATTTTATGTTAGAAATTCAAAATTAATTTTACGATAATGAATTTTTTTTATGTTACTAATTTTCCATTTGTTACTATTATATAATTATGTTATATATACACTAAGTCCTTTTTATAGCAATACTCTATATAAAAATAATTTATATGTAGTTAAAAAAAATTATAATCCTAATTTGGGCAAATTATAAATAAAAATAAATTTTATATTATAATAAATTATAAGTACGTAATAACTCGCTAACATATATACTTTCTTGTTAAAGTTAATAATTTTTAAATTTACATCTCTATCAAGTTATCTCATTTTCATAATAATAAAATTAGTTCAGTCTCAACACTGTAACTATAAATTTTTTTTACAATATATGTATGTGTGTGTGTCTTATTGATATTGAAGTTCTTCAAACGATATGGCAACATAAAAAAAATTCAAACAAATATATTGTATTTGTGATTATTTTCTAATGAAATACTTTGATATTCAACAAGGAGGTCCAAATAAAGATAAAATATAGCATAAAGTATAAGTTTGTACTACAAAGTAAAAGGCTTTTATAAAAGCTACAAATCACAATAATAATAATAATAATAATAATAATAACTATTTTAACATTATGTAAGAGTTAACATGACTACCTCGTTGATTTTAGAAAAATACATAATTTTTACACAATTTGTTGTAAAATTAAAAATATACCAATAATAAAGAGTTGTCAACATAATATTAAATATATATATCTCTTTTGAATGATAAAATTATTATTTAAAAAGTTTTTTAGTAGCAATGGCAAACGGCTCGGCCATAAAAATTAGGTTAACGTGAATTTGCGGGTGGGACTGGAATTACACTCTTAAAAAAAAAAAAAAAAAAAAAAAGAGGTCCGGTCTGATTCATTAGACTCGGTTCGCATGAATCTGGGCCTAGGTTGGTATGTATGTTTTAACAGACCTTTCATAAAATTTTAAAAAATAATTTAAATAATATAAAAAAGTTTACGGGCTAGACAACCGGGCCTGACTCTAGCCTACGACAAGTATTTAATTTAAGTCCATTGGATCGCCATCTTCAGTTTTTGAAGACCTTAGCATGCATGAATTTGTGCGCGCGCGCGCGTGTTTTGTACCTTTTCATCTACAAAACTTGAAGAAGCTTCACTGTAGAAAAATAACAATCAATATTAGTGGCTTGCCTGCCATCACTTGTCCACCTGGCTTTTAACCCGCTCGTGAGACTTTACATCCTTGCCTTTAACTGGTCTTCAAGATAAAGGGACTTCCTTTAGAAAATCAAAATGCCGAGCTACTTCCTCTTCTTCTCGATCACCATCTTCTCTATCGATGCCTTTTTTTTTTTTTTTCAGTTTTTAGTTGTTGGGTTTAACTTTTGGGTTAAGTTTGATTTGGATTATGATAACATTTGAGCTGCTGATATATTTTGGTGGCCAAATAGCATTAAAACTAGGTATATTATGGATAGATATTTGTTGGCGTTGGTGTGGAAGATGAATATGAAAGAGAAAGCAGAGGTTGCAAAAGGGTCAGGCCTGGAGAATGCAGGCTCAGCCCACTCAGTGGTTAGGCCAAGTTAGAAAATCAGAGTATGTCACGGGTCTAAGACGAGTCTATATTCGTAGGTTTATTTATATTTGTATTAAATAAACAAATTTAAATTATTAAATATTAAAGCTCAAGAGCTAGTCTAGACTCTATACAGCCACGGGGGGTGATGCCGGACTTTATTTTTCACACGAGCCGAGTCTAGCTCTGCCTCTGAACACTTATGCATTGCGTTTTTGTGGGTCCAGAAGAGAAAAAAAAAAAGAAAAAAATTGAAAAGAGAAAAAAAATTTTATTTTCAACTCTAACACATTACCTCGTCAAGGATAATATGGTAAATTATGAGAAAAGTAATAAAATTCATAATGCCCTTGGATTATATTTGAAAAAACATAGAAGAGTTAAGGGATTATGCCATAGAGTAAGGGAAAATGATTATTATCCTAACATATGTATGCCTTTGTGTTGGATTTTATCTAATTTAATTATAGTTGAACTTTAAATTCATAATTGCTACTTTGAATATTGATTTTAACATTGAATATTTTCAACTAACTTGTAAACTGATTGTACACATTAAAAATATTAAAATTTTATACAAATTATATATATTTTTATACGCATGAAAAAATTAGGTATTTAATGAGTTTAATTTTAAATTTTAAAAAATTAAAAAGTATTTTAAATAAAAATAAAAAATAGCACATGCTTGACATTAAGACGAGTATTATAAAAATTTCTCGTTAGTTTAAGGGAGGATAACGAGGATGACTGAATTAATGAAAAAATATATGACAAGAATCGAAGCAGATGGACATGTTTGGTTCACTGTACCAAACAATATTACGAGACTAGGCTATATTAAAAAAAATTTATGTAGAATAATACTTGACAACTTAATTGGATGGCAATGGACTGTATAATTTTAATAATTTAGTGTGAATACGGGTGACCAGGATTGACCCTCATTCTCTGTGGGTTAAGCCTAACCTGTACAATTATCCACCTTAACCTATGCTTGACAAATCCTAGTACACAGCCCGAATGTCGAAGAGATTTGTGCCACTACGGAGCTAAAATTTTGCCACGTGGATTGACATAAAAATACAAGTAATTAAAATTTTGCCACGTGGATTGACATAAAAATACAAGTAATGAATACGATTTTAAAGGTGACTTAAAAATTTATAATAATAATAATAATAATAATTGCTATAAAACCCACCTCAAAACAATCAAGATCTATACATTTTTACAATTTACCTCAAAATTTTATAATACATATTGTAAATTTTTAAGTAATATTTAAAATTTTAGTTAATTATTTATATTTTTTTATGTTTGTCCACATGCGAGCCCATTGGCATTTTATGTTTAAAATATGAGCTTGAGATCATTTAAGCTCTTTTGTTACAGTAGTCTGTTAGTTTTTGTATTGATTTCATATCATATCATTACAACTCAATCTATTTTATATGAGTCTCGAAATTGTACTAAAGATTACATAAAATATTATTTTCATAATTTAAATTAATAAAAAAGGGAAAGGCTAGAGCACACATAGGCAAGACACAAATCTAATGCACTTTATGGATCATGTTAGGCCAATTGTTTACAATTCTAACATGAAACGAGTTCGTTATAAGACTCAATAATCACTAGTAAGATATTGTGTACAAAAAGAAAACAAATGAAAAGGCATAATTAACTAATACCAATAGGCACAAAATACAAATTTGTACGTTAACAATAACCAATATCAATGGATACAAAACATAAGTTTGTACATTTTTTACTATTATAATTGATATTTTTCGTATTACACAATTCTTCATTTATCATTCATAATACTTTTAAAAATTGTAATAACGTTATCTATTTTTAATAATTATAAAATTACTATAAATATGATGTAATTTTAGAATAATTTTATTTTCTAAACTGTCTCACTCTTCTTTATAATTCTAATAAAATTATCAAAATATTATTTTCATTCTCTACTCATTTTGTTTTAATTGTTGTACTTCAAATCTTATCTAGTCAGCACTATTGTCTAATTTTAGTCAACTTACTATCTTATTTATTGTTTTATTATTTTACATGGTCAGTACTATCATCTAATTCTAATCATTTTAATTTATTTGTTATTATTTTTAACTTAAATCTTACATGATTGGCTATATTGTCTAATTTTATTTAACACTCTTAATTCTTTAAATAAATAATTTATTGAGACCAAAGATTATATAATATTTATCTCTGATGAGATTACATAATGTTTATTACTTAATCAACTTTAAAATATATTGGTCAACCCAAATACTGTTTTTTAAAGGGTGGTATAAGTGGGTGGTCTCAATAATTAATTTGTAATCTATAAAGAAATTAATATTAGATAATTAATTACTAAATTTTAAAGATTTTACTCGATTCTTTTGTAATGGACTTCTTGTTAAGGTGGCTTAAATGGGTTTTTGGATGATGTTTACCTGTTTAAAAATAGTATCAGGAAGATTTTTAACTTGCTCATTATCATGGGAGTTAAAAACTCAAAGGTGATGTTTTGACCCATAATTGTTGAATGTGCTTCCCATTCATCTATGTAGAGTAGATATAGAGAGACAATGAAAGGGGCTTCCGGTATTATAAATTGCCCAATACTTAAAACTAAAACAAAGAAAATTTTAAACTAGATTCTTTGGTTGCAAATATAAGCTTTTTTAAGTTTATATTTAATACCAATTTTTTTCATTATTTGCATAATATAGCCTTTTTGAGGCTTTTGGTTGTATATGATGGAGAAGAGGCTTTCTCTAATACAAATTTGCTAGCATTGTGCTATTATTGTAAGATTCCACTCATATCATTTTTTTAATATTTCCAAAATGATAATAATGTTATCTCATCATCGTTCACAATGCTTTCAAAAGTTGTAACCATATTATCTATTTTTAATAATTATAATAATTATATATATATAATTTATGTTAAAGAGAGGAAACAATAATTTTAGAAGAGTTTCATTCTTTAGAGTATCTCCCTTTTCCTTATAATTTTAATAAAACTATTACGATATTGTTTTCATTCTCTATTCATTTTATTTTAATTGTTGTATTATAAATAAAGTTAAATTTTGAGGAAGAAGAGGAGGAGGTTATTTTCATGAATTTATGTGATTGAATTATGCTCTTCAAATTGAGGCATTTATGTAATTATTATACTTAATTTATTAATTAAAATTCCCTAAGCCGAGATAAAGTATTAAGATAATGAATAATTAATAGTAAGCAAATCTTTAGAGTAGATAAGTTTTCTTTTTATCAACTATTTTAGCGCTTGTCAACAAAGACTTTTTTTATCTAATTAAAATAAAATGAGTAGAGAATGAAAATAATATTTTAATAATTTTATTAGAATTACAAGAACAAGGGAGAGTTCCAAAGAATAAAACACTTCTAAAATTATTGTCATTTTCTTTTTAATGTACATTTTATTTATAGAAATATTCAATTATTGAAGATAGTCAATATGATTATAAATTTTTTGAAGTTTTATGAATGATAATGGAACAATATTATTATAACTTTTGAAAATATTAAAAAGTTGAAATGAGTTTAATCTTATTAAAGTAACACACTCTTGACTTCTTTAAATTATTAAAGATAAAAGATAGCATGGTTATAACAATCTTTTAAAGGCTTCTATCACTCTTTAATTTTTTTTGAAAGTTTAATAGAATGAGAAATTAGAAATAGCTTGAAGTGGAGAAATAGGAGGTTTAAAAATAACTTTATTCTTATTATTTTATTGAATTAGAATTTTTTTCTATTTTTCTCTCATTATTTTTTTCTTGATTTTTAAATATTTGTTAACATGTGACATTAGCGAAATTGAATAGCTAAGATTTTATTTTATTTTTAACATGGTTAATTAATGATTATTTTTATTTTTGAAAAAAAGAAAACTAACCAAATTCACTCTCTCTTTCTTCCAATGAAAAAACTCTCAAATTATAATTTCTTACAATAAATATAAATAGTAAAATTGTCTTTATTCTTATCAAATTAGTGAAATTCAACTCTTGATAAAATTTTTCTTTCACACTAAAAGTTCAATAAAAAATACTTAAAAATTTAAACAATCAAATTTAATAAATTTAATAAAAAAATTTAAAAATTGGAATCGATAATATTAAGTTAATTTACCTTTGTTACTTTATCTTTTTAATTTATTTACCCCATTGGAATGTAGTTTTTAAGGAATTTCTTGTGAGTTGAGAAGAAGAATAAGTTAAAATAAAAAAGTTAATTATTTTTAGAAATTATTAATTTTATTTTCTTGTGCCAATATATGTTTAAAAGTACAAAGAAAGAATTCTAATTTCAGTATATTACAAAAATAATTAATCTATAATTATTGAAATTTGTATTTTTAAATTGTCATTAATTATAAATTTATTTATCAATATTATCCTTAGCTTTTTCAATAAATTAATACTATGCTTTTAGAGTAATCATCAATTCAATGATATAGAAAGTAATAAAATTATTTCAATAATTATAAAATTATGAAAGGTTATTATTTAATTAATTACAAGAATATGTTATATAGATAAAAAGTTTAGTAGAATACTTGAAAAATAAGTTAATATTTTTCAAAAAAGTCAAATAATTAATAATTATAGGATACATTTGTAATATTATACAAACCTAATGTTGTTGAAATCGCTATGATATTTAAAGTTAAACGAAAAATTTAATAATTTATTGCTCTTTCATACAATATAGTTTAATATTGATAGCTGTTAAATCGTGTCAGATCCGAAACAGCCTCACCCGGATCCGTTTGATAGAGTGGGTTTTCGCTCCCACTGTTATGTAATCCTAACCGTTTCGGATTTTCCATCCCATTAAAGTTGTGTACCCACCGGGTTGGTCTCTCTCTCTTCGTGGCTTTCTTCTCTCTATTGCGTTTTCTCTGTCGTTTCGTTGGTTAATAAACAAATTCTGTGCAGTTAACTAACTCAAAATCTCTCACTTTAGCTGGTTAGGGCTTTGTCTCTGGTTGAAACTACTGATTTTAGGCTGAATCCAATCTAATCTGTCTTTCTGAAGATGGGAAAACACGTAGTTTCTGATGAAGAAGGTGACCTGAAAACGCCCTAATTTTTTTTCTTAGTCGTTTTCATTTGTGACATTTGTTCGAGTCTTATGGTTTTGATCGATTCCCACAGATGAGGTGGAGTATGGTGGCGACGAAGAGCAAGAATCCGTTGAAGGAGACGCTGTTGAGGAACGAGACGACGACGAAGAGGATGAAGAAGACGGTAAGAGCTTCAAGTTTCGTTTGCATATTGTAAGGTTTTGGGATAATATTTTTGTTATTGTTTTTTCCGATTTGGACTTTTCGGCGGGGTGCTTTCTGTATCAATTGTTTAATTAGGGCTTTCCCCCCTTTTGTCTGTGCATTTATTGGTGATTTTGCTTACATGGATTTAAAATGGTCGAGTTGAAATGACTTATATTGGAATTGGCTGTTTGGTTGCTGGGGGAAGGAAAATAGGGAGAGAATAATGCTTGCCATTTTGGTGTTTTCAGACTGGGATTTTGCAATAACAGGGAAGCTGAGAAGAATAAATTTGGGTTTTTGAAAATTATAGCATTTGGAGCTTAGTATTTGTTCGCTCAGAAAATTTAGGAATCGGAATCAGGTTAAAAATTGGGGGTTGCATGAAGGTCGGGCTTTTATTTTCTCCTTGGATGAAAATTGGAATATTAAACCTTGTTCCATATTCATTAAGTTGCTCGGTGGGCAAACAGATGGCCATACTCTGTTGTCTATAATTAAACATTCAATTTTGAAGTTTTTGCTTTTTTGGAATTTTTTATTATTATGAGAATATGTGCTTGAAATACTTGGTAGAAACAATTTGGATTTGGGTAATATATTTTTTGCTTGAATGATGCTTATTACTTTATACCATGGTTGGTTTAATTCTCATATGGTGTCCGATTTCGGTTTTGATTTATGTTTACCTACCTATCGTAAAGGAAAACAAGGCTCAATGAGATGGCATGATCATACTCATTTCCATATCTACAAGCTGCTTGCATAATTATAACGTGTTAAATTGATTTTTCTTGTTTTAATTGTCATGGGTTGTTGTGTTTCTGGATCTAATATACAGTGTGTTCTTTGGATTATAACTTTGTTATTTGGCCTATGAGTTTTTTCACTATGGGTATTATTTTGCCCATTTTGAAGTATATAATGTGTTTATATAATTTCTGCTTGTTTGTACAGAAGATGGGCAGGATGAATACGAGAAAGATGGATTCATTGTAGATGATGTTGAAGAAGAAGAGGAAGGGGAAGAAGAAGAGAGGGCAGACAGTGATGAAGAGAGGCAAAAGAAAAAGAAGAAAAGGAAGAAAAAGTGAGTAAAATTTTCCCTTCACCTTTAAGTATTTGTTTTGATGCTCTTGGCAAATGTGGAAATTATAAGAAAACATAGGATCAAATTTTTTAGTGGCAGGGTTTCCAATGATGTTATTCTAATCAACATTAAGCTAGTTTATGGTTTTCTTTCATTCCTTCTACCATTTTCTTCTTCATCCGCGTGTGCTGTTTAGCAATTTGATAAACAATGAGTTTGTTTTGTAATAACTGTTGTTTGGTGTTCTCAGGGAAAACGAAGATGTCCTAGATGAAGATGACTACGAGCTCCTTCGGGATAACAATATCAATTACCGTCCAAAGGTTGTGCTTTGTCTTCAACCTTTCTCTTCATCCTTTGCTCTGGGTATCAAATTCATGCAGTGGCTTAGTTATGTCTATATTCTTGTCTAATCATGAGGTTTTTCTTGAAATTTTTGTAGGAGAGCAAAAAGTTTAAGCGGCTGAAAAAGGCCCAGAGGGATGTAGATGATGGTCGGTTTGGATTTTCTGATGAGGAGTTTGATGGGAGTACTAAGGGTGGACGAACAGCCGAGGAGAAGCTTAAACGGAGTTTATTTGGCGATGATGAAGGTACATATTCTTAATTTTTTTTTCCAGTATATGAAGGTCTGGTTCAGTTTGTTAGAAATTATTTCAAACTGTGATATTGTAGGAGTACCACTCGAGGATATTGGTGAAGAGGAGCCTGTTGAAGAGGAAGAAGAGGATGGAGACATTGGTGAAGAAGATGAAATGGCTGACTTTATTGTTGATGAAGAAGAAGTTGACGAGCATGGAGCTCCTGTGAGGTATGTTTTGTGTTATGAATGTGTATGTGGTGTTCTTGACTTTTCGTTGTTGGAATTCTCTCTTGAACAACTAACTCATTGTGTAGACGGAAAAAGTTGAAGAAAAAGAAAAATAGGCAGGCACCAGGAGTTTCATCATCAGCTTTGCAGGAAGCGCATCAAATATTCGGTGATGTTGATGAGCTCTTACAGCTTCGCAAGCAAGGTTTAGATTCTAGCGAATGGAGGGAAAGGAGACTTGAAGATGAATTTGAACCTATCATTTTGTCTGAAAAGTATATGACTGAGAAGGACGACCAGATCCGGATGACTGATATTCCCGAGAGGATGCAGGTGAATTGTCATGTTTTTGAAAATTTTCTCATCAGATTTCTCTAGCCATCTTAATAGAAGTTGCACTTATGTTGACTAAATTTTTTACATTCTGTGTTGATAGATATCTGAAGAAAGCACAGGTAGTCCTCCAACGGATGAAATTAGTATAGTGGAAGAAAGCAGTTGGATATATAATCAGCTTGTTAGTGGTACTGTGCCTACTGGGTCGCCTAAAGAAGGGCTTGATCTTTCTATAAACAGGGATGACGTCATGAGATTTTTGGACTTGTTGCACGTGCAGAAGTTAGATGTTAGTATATTCTGATTTTGTTTAGTGAACCTTTCTCGTTTTTGGATCTAATCTTTATTTACTATGCTTCTGATTTCTTCTTGCTTTTAGATACCCTTTATTGCTATGTACCGGAAGGAGGATTGCCGCAGCTTATTAAAAGATACCGAGCAAAATGAAGTTGATGATGATAATAAGGACGACTTTGAGAGAACACCCGTGTTGAAATGGCATAAGGTAAATGCACTTGTCTTGTAAGGATGGAATTCAGAACTTGATATGTGCAGAGGAAGTTTGAATTATTTATTTATTTATTTTTTTAAAAGACGGAGAATAACAGCCAAATTAAATTCTGTTCAGGTACTATGGGCAATTCAAGATTTGGATAGAAAGTGGTTGCTTCTTCAGAAGCGAAAGAGCGCGCTTCAGTCATACTATAAGAAGCGTTTTGAAGAAGAATCTCGACGGATATATGATGAAACAAGATTAACTTTAAATCAACAACTTTTTGATTCAATTTCTAGGTCTCTAGAGGCTGCAGAAACAGAAAGAGAGGTTGATGATGTTGATTCTAAGTTTAACTTGCATTTTCCCCCGGGTGAGGTTGGTGTGGATGAAGGTCAGTATAAGAGGCCTAAGAGGAGATCACAATATAGTATTTGCAGTAAGGCTGGTCTGTGGGAGGTTGCGAGCAAGTTTGGGTACAGCTCTGAGCAACTTGGACTGCAATTATCCTTGGAAAAGATGGTAAGCTTGCTTCACTTCTCACTGTTGTGTGAACAAGGAAATAATATTCTCTATTCTGTGATTTTAGGGTGATGAATTAGAGGATGCTAAGGAGACACCTGAGGAGATGGCTTCAAACTTCACATGTGCAATGTTTGAGACTCCTCAAGCTGTTCTGAAAGGGGCTAGGCACATGGTATGCCTAAATGTTCTGTTGGTCATATTTATGAGTTCAAAAGTTTTGCTCTTTGTTGTGATTTTTAGATCTTATTGTGGTTTTCTGCCAACTTTCGTTGACTATTTTAGGCTGCAGTTGAGATAAGTTGTGAGCCATCTGTCAGGAAATATGTACGTACTATATTTATGGATAATGCTGTGGTGTCAACCTGTCCAACTCCTGATGGAAATGCAGCAATAGATTCTTTTCATCAGTATGCGGGGGTGAAATGGTTGCGAGAAAAGCCCTTGAGAAAGTTCGAGGATGCACAGTGGCTCCTAATCCAGAAAGCTGAGGAGGAGAAACTTCTCCAAGTCACTTTTAAGTTGCCTGATGATTCTCTGAATAAGTTGATAAGTGACTGCAATGAGCATTATCTTAGTGATGGTGTCAGCAAATCTGCTCAACTATGGAATGAGCAGAGGAAGTTGATTCTGCAGGATGCACTTTTTGGTTTTCTTTTGCCTTCAATGGAAAAAGAAGCAAGATCATTGATGAGTAAGAGAGCTAAAAACTGGTTACTCATGGAATATGGAAATGCTTTGTGGAATAAAGTTTCTGTCGGGCCATATCGACGAAAGGATAATGATATTACACCTGATGAAGAAGCTGCTCCAAGAGTCATGGCTTGCTGTTGGGGACCTGGAAAACCAGCAACCAGTTTTGCAATGTTAGATTCATCAGGGGAGGTCATAGATGTGCTTAACACTGGATCCCTCACGTTACGGTCTCAGAATGTTAATGATCAACAACGTAAGAAAAATGACCAGCAACGTGTTTTTCAGTTTATGATGGACCATCGGCCTCATGTTGTTGTCCTTGGAGCTGTGAACTTGGCCTGTACCTCACTGAAGGATGATATTTATGAGGTAAGCATTGAGATCCATCCTCATAATCTATGAACTCTCACTAGGTATCTCACCAAGTCTAATGGAACGAGACCCCATGTCTTTGTTGTGTTCATGGAGCTTGATGCCCATAAATGGTCCTTAGTATGTTAGTAATACTTGAAAATGCGATTAGTTTGTTGCTGTGGTAGACCAGTGGATCTGGTTGGGTGGGTGTCGCCCTATCCTTCTGTAAGGTCATCATACTTAGATCATAGTACTTAAATTTTCTTTTCTGGTGGAGGGTGAGGAGATTCTGAATCTTTAAACGATGCTTATTTATTTTACTCTTTTTTCTTACCAGATCATTTTCAAGATGGTGGAGGAAAATCCAAGAGCTGTAGGGCATGAGATGGATGAACTAAGCATTGTATATGGAGATGAATCACTGCCTCGCCTTTATGAAAATTCTCGGATTTCATCTGACCAGCTACCTGGGCAGTCAGGTTAATCATTTCCACCCTTGGTTATGCATGCTTTTTTAGATCTGTTTTATTTAACACGTTTTTCCCTTACATTATCAGGTATCGTTAAGCGTGCTGTTGCGCTTGGGCGATATCTGCAAAATCCACTGGCAATGGTAGCAACATTATGTGGACCTGGGAAGGAGATCTTGTCTTGGAAGCTTAACCCTTTAGAGAACTTTCTCACTCCTGATGAGAAGTATGGAATGGTTGAACAGGTTATGGTAGATGTTGCGAACCAGGTGGGTTTGGATGTTAATTTAGCTATATACCGCGAATGGCTATTTGCACCTTTGCAATTCATATCTGGCCTTGGCCCCCGAAAGGCAGCATCTTTGCAGAGATCCCTAGTAAGAGCTGGTGCTATTTTCACTCGCAAGGACTTTGTAACAGCTCATGGACTTGGTAAAAAGGTGTTTGTCAATGCGGTTGGCTTTTTGCGTGTCCGGCGGAGTGGGCAGGCTGCTAGCAGCAGCCAATTCATTGATTTGTTGGATGATACAAGAATACATCCAGAATCTTATGGTCTTGCACAGGAGTTGGCAAAAGAGGTCTATAATAGGGACATTGAAGGTGATATGAATGATGATGAAGATGCATTGGAGATGGCTATAGAGCATGTGAGGGACCGGCCTGATTTATTGAGAACGTATCTTCTGGACAGACATATTAAAGAGAAGAAGCGTGAGAATAAGAAAGAGACATTATATCTTATAAGAAGGGAATTAATACAGGGTTTTCAGGACTGGCGCAATCAGTATAAAGAACCGAGTCAAGATGAGGAATTTTATATGATTTCAGGTGAAACTGAAGGTACACTTGCTGAAGGGAGGATTGTGCAAGCCACAGTTCGCAGGGTGCAAGGTCAAAGAGCAATATGTGTACTTGAGTCTGGATTGACTGGGATGCTTATGAAGGAAGACTATTCGGATGATTGGAGGGATATATCTGAGCTGTCTGACAGGCTGCATGAAGGTGACATTCTCACCAGCAAGATTAAATCAATTCAGAAGAACAGGTACCAGGTTTTCCTGGTTTGCAGAGAGAGTGAGATGAGAAATAACCGATATCAGCATGTTCGAGACCTTGATCCTTACTACCATGAGGACAGGAGCAGTCGTCAGAGTGATCAAGAAAAAGCTCGCAAAGAGAAGGAGCTTGCAAAGAAACATTTTAAACCACGGATGATTGTTCATCCTCGCTTCCAGAATATAACAGCCGATGAAGCAATGGAGGTGTGTTGTTGATTCTCTTTTGACTGATTTAGATTTTGTGCAGTTGTGGTTCATGGGTTGAATCACGAAGCTCACTGGTAATGCAATTCTTTTTGGAAGTTCAAAATATGAAGAATTCATATTTGCTCTCTCTCTCTCTCTCTCTCAAACTACTCAAATTTAGCTAATGTCTGAAATATTGCTTCTAAAATTTGTCTTTGTGTTGTGATCGTCATTTACATATGCAGTGCTTAATACTGCATTTGTGTATTCTGTCTATAGTTCTGTTATTTGGGAAAGAATAAAGCTCCTGAAATATGTCAACTGATTCATCAATGTTAATCACTTCCTATATTGTTTTTTCATGAATTTCCAATAAGAGAATTCTAATGAAGCAAAGACATGTTGAGATTTGTGGACTTCTATTTTTATAGTATGATTCATTTTAATGTTTAAATTTTTCCGCATTGGATGCACATATAGGCTTTTTTAGTTATCTATTTTTGGGGCTTTCTTGTGAAATCATTTACCCTAGATATGTTCCATAGGCTGAAGTGGGCTTAGATATTCCTTGTCTGTCCGTAATCAAGTTTGAAGATTTGATGTTATTTTTATTGTTGATAAGGATTATCTCAATTGAGACAGCAGGAATCTTGTATTCCACTTAAAGGTTCAGTTGAACATTTTAAAAATGCTAGGAACTTTAATATTTTATTTACTTCTATAAATCAAAGAACTTAAATGTGTATGACTTGGATTTTGCTCTTGGGTGGTAGCATTTGTCTGGTGTATGTATATGTTATATTGAGTTGCTCTACAAATCCTTATTCTCTTTTACTATGTTCAACAGTTATTATCTGACAAGGATCCTGGTGAAAGCATCATCCGTCCTAGTTCTCGCGGGCCTTCCTATTTAACTCTAACTCTCAAGGTTTATGATGGAGTTTATGCCCACAAAGACATAGTTGAAGGTGGAAAGGAGCACAAGGACATCACAAGCTTGCTTCGTATTGGAAAGACATTGAAAATTGGGGAGGACACATTTGAGGATTTGGATGAGGTCAGTGATGCTTCTTTTTGAATCTCTTTTTGGATGTTTGTTCTGTTATTTGTTGTCATTATCAAAATAACTAATAGAAACATACGAAAGACTTGATGTTAACATTGCAAATTAGCTAGTTTACATCGCCCAAATGAGTAAATCCATTAAAAGATTTAGGAGTGATGACTGGAACAAGCCATGTATAGTGCTTATTACATGTGGTATGATGGAAATGGATTGCCATTTCTATTGTGGTATGCAAATGTGCCTTCTGATATCTGACCTGGCACAAATGAAATACAATTCTGATATTTCTGCTTTCATTTTTTTTTCCCCCAATGTAGGTAATGGATCGATATGTTGATCCCTTAGTGTCCCACCTTAAGGCAATGCTCAGCTATCGCAAGTTCAAGAAAGGCACTAAAGCTGAGGTTGATGAGCTTCTTAGGATTGAGAAAGCGGAGTTTCCTATGAGGATAGTTTATTGTTTTGGCATTTCTCATGAACATCCGGGTACATTCATTCTAACATACATACGAAGTACAAATCCCCATCATGAGTATATTGGTCTATATCCCAAGGGTTTTAAGTTTCGGAAAAGGATGTTTGAGGACATTGATCGGCTTGTGGCATATTTTCAAAGGCATATTGATGATCCTCAGCATGATTCACCATCAATTAGATCAGTTGCTGCTATGGTGCCAATGAGAAGCCCTGCGACTGGGGGCTCTTCTGTAGCATCTGTGGGTAGTGGCTGGGGTGGTTCAACCAATGAAGGTGGCTGGAACAGAGATCGGTCCTATACTCCAGGTTCAAGAACAGGTACGTTCTTTTAAAAGTATTCAATAAACTTTAGATGTGCATGCACTGTGGGAATGTCAATTCGCTTACTGATTAGTAATGACTGCTCATCTGCTTAATGCTGTAATTCATATGTTTGATGTATGAAGTAAGAAATCTCTGCCTAGGGAGTTCTAACAGAGATGTGTCTTTTGACTTGCAACTTTTTACTTTTTTGTGCTAAAGACTCTTTGGTTCTGCTTTAACCTTTTGCCATAATTTATAGAAATAGTCTATAATTTTCTTTTTGCTTTTGAAAAGATAACAATCTTAAAAATTTGTTAAACCTCAAGATAGATGAATTTGATGCCCTCTCAAGAAATAAGGCTGAAACTCATAAGTGACACTCTATTCAGTTTCTATAAGCAAAAACCTTATTTTTTGTAAGTTCCTTTTGTTAAAAGCAACTCTTTGTATCTTCTGGAAAAAGCATAAGTACTTCGTAATATAATATGCAGATGGTGTGCCTAATTTAATTATTGACAGGAAAATTAATGTTGCACATTTTGCAGTATTGTCCCGGTAACTAAACATTAAATAAGCTATTCTATTTGATGTAATGAACTGGTCCTTTGCGTGATTTTATTTTATTTTATATTTTTGGGAAAAATTGTGGTTTGTGGATTTTCTTCTTGGTGGCTGAAATTAACTGCACCAGAAGGGATATTTATCCCCTATTTTGCAAGAGCCGGTGTATCATTAGAAAACATTTAGGCCATGGTTAGCTGCTGTTCTCATTTTCTATCACGCTTCACTTTGAGGCTTTCTAGATTGTTTTGCTTCTTGCTTGTCAGCAAACTTATTGATTTCTTTATCATGAATATCTAGGCCGCAATGATTACAGAAATAATGGTGGTCGAGATGGACATCCGAGTGGAGCACCACGGCCATATGGTGGGCGTGGACGTGGTCGAGGTTCTTATAACAGCAGCAGAGGAAATAACAACAATGAGAGGCAGGATTCTAGTTATGATACCACTCCCAAATGGGATTCAGCTAATAAATCTGTAGACGATAGCTGGGGCAATTTTCCAGGTGCCAAAGTTCAAAATCCAGCAGGCAGAGAATCTTTCCCTGGTGGATGGGGCAGCGATGGAAGCGGTGGTGGTGACAGTGGTGGGTGGGGACATCGAAGTGGTGGTACTGAGAAAGATTCTGGATGGGGTAGTGGTTCCAAGAGAAGTTCTGATGGTGGGTGGTCTGGCGGGGGCGGTGGCAGTGGCGGGTGGTAAAGGAAATGAAAACACAGTATCTGGTTGCTATCTATTATATACTAGGGTTTAGACGGCTTGAGGTGAAGTTGGCGGGAAGTTCGCCTTTGCATTTGCTTTGCCATTTCTTCTATCATATGTAGACATTTTGTATTGTGTTGTTGCACCCGCACCCGCACCCGCACCCGCACCGATGTAATGGCATTGTTACCTTTTTTGCTTTTGGCATGTAATTGTGAATTAACAGACGGTAGAAGTTTGGTTACAAAGAACGCTGCCCCTCTCAGAATAAGTCATTTTTACTCGATTTTCAGTACATGCTTGCCTTCTACTGCTAATTACCCTTTTATTTTTGGGGAGTCGGATCTGATTTAATACAATATAAAAAAAGGAGCGGTTCTATTGTATTCGCTCCCGACTTTCTGAAAGTCTCTCTGTAGTACTGTTATTGTTTTAATTTTATTTATTTATTTATTTTTATATATACTTTAGATGATATGTTAATCTTCTTTGTTAATATGGATGGAGTTGCAATTGGAGCATTTGCGACTAATCTGTCATATGTTGCGATTATACATACTTTTTGCAATTGTTTTGGGCCAAGTTAGCTTGGTGTTTTTTTGGGTGTTGGGAGTGCTGTAGGGCTTACAGGTTGATAATTCTGAGACAGAAAGTCACTGGAGAATGGCCAACTCCTCCAACTTTTGACTAAAGTATGGAGCTTTCCTGGGTTGTCAATATTTTATAGGAAGTTTATTCACGACTTCACTACAATGCCCCACCTATGGCCGAATGATTGAAGAAAGAAAAGTCGTTGACTGCACAAGTTTTAGATCTACCGAATTTTGACAAGGCTTTTGGAATATATTGTGGTGTTTTGGTCAATGGTATTGGAGTTGTTCTTTATTAAGAGGGCAAACCAATTGAATATTTTAGTTAGAAGTTCAGCGATGCTAGACAAAAATGATCTACATATTATTAAGTACACACACACACACACATATATGTATAGCATGCATGCCAAACGGGGTGAGTTCTATGCACTAGTCAGGGGAGGAAATCAAAGTAGCCGACACATTTAATGGCCGGGCCACCTTATTAGTTTTGAGTTTTTGAAAGATATATATATATATATATATATATATGCATATATGCCCGCATGTGTGTAAGTATGTGTGTGTGTGTGTGTTAGTGCTGAAGATTTTGGGTATATTCAGGGGCAACGTTGACACCATCATGAAGTAGATGACTTTTTAATCCATAATAGTTGTGTCTATGTAATATTTTTGTACTGTAACATTTGGGTCTAAAGAGGAAAAAATTTTGGGCCTAGTTGTTTTATTTTCTTGGCCCATGAGTGTGTGTATATATAAAGATGGGTGTGTGTTTGAAGTTGAGAATATAGTAGAAGGTCTGAGAAGAGGAAAAGAGAGAAGAAAAGAAAAGAAAAGAAAAGAGAAGAAGAGAGGAGAGAAAGAGAGAGAAAAAGAAGAAAAGAAAAAAAAAGAAGAGAAGAGGGAACGAGGCAGAGAGAAGAAGAAGAAGAAGAAGCAGGAGGAGAAGAAGAAGAAGAAGAAAAAAATTAGGGAAGAAAGGTAATGAATCATGAAAATATTTTACTTTCCTTATTTTGAGAAATTTATTTATTTAGTGTAAAAATTGTTAGAAATTGAGGGTAATAAATAGATTTTATTATGATAGGTTATAGTTGAAATTATTACCATTTCGACTACTTGGGCATTAGGTCTACTGATTTTGGGTTCAATAAAACAGTTTAACCGGTAGATTTTTTTAAAAATTATTAAAAATTAGGTAAAAATTAATAAAATTTTGAGTGTGGACAAAGATACGAATTGTAATAATTTTGAGGTAAAATTAAAAATTTTATTAGTTTTGGGGTCAGAATAAAATTTTTAAAAATATTAAGGTAAATAATAAAATTTTAATAATTTTAGACCGTAAGTGTAAATATTTTTAAAATATTCATATTATAGAGATTTTTTTTGTAATTTTTTATTAATAATATTTTTATTTTAGAAATTCAAAATTTTAGAATTTTTGGACCAAATTTTAGCTAAACTTTGGATTGAAATATTATTTATATTTTATTATAAGTAATATAACTTAGTAATTCATTTTAGTAAATATCGTTGTTCTTGTGAAATATTGTTAAGCGGTGATAGCGAAAAGAAGGGGGATCATTAAAATTTTGGCAAGTACACGCTCTGACTTGACCATGTGGGTATTTCACGTATAATTGAGTAGTTTAGTATTTTAAAATTGAAAAGTAAGGTATTATTTAAAATTTAAGAAGAAAATTAATTTAAAAATTGTGCATATTATATTATCTTGCTTTATGCATATTTTTCTATAATTTTAGAAATGCAATTATTATTAAATCATACTTTTAATGTTGATGCTGTTGTAAGCATTATATATAAATTGTTTTGTTATTACTATGTGTTGTTAAATTGTAAAATAGTATATGACCTCTTGTTAGCACTCGTGACTATGAATTTGACTTCAGTTCCATGGTGAAAGCCCGTAAACTTGAAATCATGGGCGGCGATCTCTGAGTATAGAGCCCCTAAAGTACACAGACCACACGTTTCTTTGACGGCAGTCTCTAGGAATAATGCCCCAAAACTATGCATAACACATAGTGATGACCAAAATATATTATCGTTGAATGATTAATTTTTATGTTAATTTATAGTTATTTGTAATGTGATTAATTGGAAGTATATTTATCATAACCTTGATTTATAAATCTCAATTATATGTGTAAATACCTGCTTGGCTTTAGCTCACTCCCTATTACTTTTCAGGTTTATGAGGAGCTAATATAATTGGTAACGTGGAATAGATGATGTCTTTTTGGCTTGTTGTATTTTGGAGTAATGATTAGTTATGTATGTTGTGTTGTCACAACATTATAAGAGGATGATATGTATGTTATGTTGTTAGAATATTGTAAGAGGATGATTGTTATTCAATGAATAAATTTCTTAAGTTTTGGTGTAATTGATATTGTGTGGCAGTTGTTGGGATCTTATGAAACCATTGAAAGTATTATAGAGTTTTGTACTTGCAGGTTTAGTTAGTATTACCTATATATAGTGAAAATTCTGTCGAAATACCCCAATCTTTTTATTCTAACACAATTTACCCCATTAAATCTTAATTCATGAACCCTAATTTTAGAGGGCGTGACAGCTTGGTATCAGAGTTTAGACTATAGATTATCTAGATATTTAATGTAGATAGATGATAGTTATATTGCTTTAAGCTTATAATCGTTACTCTTGCACCTTATAGACTCATATCTTATAGTGTTGTTTTGTTGCTTGGTTTAGTAGTATGGCAAGGATGAAATATGATAGATGAACATGTGTTAATAGAAGTGAACAGTGTTTGATGGGTGGAACTCTTGTTAAGGACCTTAAGAAACTACGAGCAGACAGGATTATAGCATAGATAAGTGCAAAATATGGATTAAAAAGGAGTGCTAACGTAGAATTTTCTGATAAAGATCCAGGTCCCGGTCCCGCTGAAGTTAGGATTGATGCACTTAAAGGAATAAGAGTGTATGGTAAAAGAATGAATAGTAATAAATTTGTGATCCGGCGTTTATTCTACATCAGAAATTGTCTGACCACTTTTAGTACAATAAAAAGATGGCAGAGGAAATTAAAGAAAAGTTCGCAAGGTGAAACAAGTAAAGTCAGGCCGGTGAAACTAGATCCCTTCCTGGTTAGGATGAAGGAGCATTTTAAACCTATTTTTATTAAGCAGAACTATGCAAAGTGGTGAGAGACTGAATAATAAGAAAGAATGTTGTTGCCAAGGACTTCTTTTTGTATCTTTTAGTGACTAGTTCTGTATATGTCTGACTGTTGAAACTTATATTTTTAGTGTATCTTATTTGATCTTGTTGGGATTATAAACTTTGGTAGTTTATATAGAAATACGTCTATGCATATTTATAATAACCTTGTAGTAACTAGTTTTGTTGTAATATGATATTATAACTATTTTGTTATTATATTTTTAGTTATTGTGAGTTGCGCTATATATTTCAGTATGACTGATGATAATAGAGAAGTTGTGTCATACTTTTCACAAGGAAGAGATGAATTTAGAGAATTTTACCAAACTATGCAAGAATTTGTTAGTGCAATTCGCGGTTTTGCAAATAATGGGTCATCTGACCGTAGTGGGAGTATCGAAGTTAGAAACACATCAGTGCTAAGTGAGTTTAGAAAATTAACCCACCAACTTTTAATGGAAAGACCAATCCTTTAGTCCCTGAAAAATGGTTTGGATAAATAGAGCTTATCCTTAATGGGTTGCAGTTGCCTAAAGAAAATTGGGTTAAACTTGCAACTTTTCAATTTGTTGAATATGCCAATCATTGGTGAAATGATATGAAGATCTCTAGGCAAGATGAAGAATGGACTTGGGATGCTTTCAAAGAAGTTTTCTTGAGTAAATACTTTCCTGAGGTATTCCATGATGCCATGTTAGATGAGTTTATACACATGACTCAAGGCAACATGTCAGTATTACTGTATGAGGCTAAGTTTGAAGCTCTAAGTCGCTTTACTACTCTTTTGATTTCAGGGAAAAAAGGTAAAATTAAAAATTTTGTGAAGGGATTGAAGTCATCGCTTAAACATGCTTTAATAATGCTAAACCTTGAAGAGTATCATAAAGTAGTGAATTGTGCCCTAATGATCGAACAAGATGAAGAAGAGGAGAAGCAAAATGAAAGGGAGTCTAGAAAGTGAAATTTTGAGCTGAAACCGACAGGGTGGGCCGAGAATAGACAGATGAGGGGTCAATCTATATCTCAGAATAATAGAAATATTCATCTAACTACTGGAGTTTGTTTTGAGTGTGGGCAGTCTGGGCACTACAGGAACTCATGTTCACGCTTGGGGCGAGCTCAAAGTTAAATAGTTAGTTTTGATGAGAAGAGCACCCAGAATATGTCGTAACAACCTCAACAAAATAGACAACTACAACAGAGACATAATGAGCAATCATCTCAAGGATCTCAACAATCGCAAAGCCGTGGTAGACCGAAGACTTAAGACAGGGCTTTTGTACTTACATGAAAAGTGGACGAGTTAGATCATACGATGGTGGAAGGTACCTTTCTTTTGTTTAATTCTAGGATTAATGTTTTGTTTGATTCTGGTGCTACTCATTCTTTCATTTCCTCAAATCTGGTATGTTCTTTGGGCTTAGAAAATGAATCCTTAGATTCTGAGCTATTAGTTAAAATGCCTATTGGGCGTAATATGAATTTTGATAGAATATGTCATAAGTGTGAAATTGATATAGGGGTTCACAAAATATCCTAGTGATGGAAATGATAAATTATGATGTAATCCTAGGGATAGATTAGTTGTTATCTTTTTGTGCAACCATAGATTGCCAGAGAAAGAGGGTAGCTATTACTCTTCCCTGTGGTAATAAGTTTTATGTCTTTGGGAATATAAGTAGTAGTCGACCTTGTGTTTATACTGAATATAAAGAGTATGAGGATTATTTAGGGTGGATGACTAGTTTATGTTGTCAAGAAGATAAAGAATTAGAAACACGACCCACTCTTGTAGTTGATGAATTTCCTGACGTTTTTCCTGTTGATTTATCTGGTTTGCCATCAAAAAGAGATATATACTTTGCTATTGAGACATACCCTGGAACTTATTCTATTTCAATAGCTCCTTATAAAATGGTCCCAACAAAATTACGAAAGTTGAAAGAGCAGTTGTAGAAAATGCTGAATAAATGGTTTGTAAGACCTAGTACCTCTCCTTGGGGTGCACCAGTTCTATTCGCCAAAAAGAAGGATGGCAGTCTAAAACTGTGTGTGGACTACAGATAGCTGAATCGGGTGACGGTAAAGAATAAATATCCGTTACCTAGAATTGATGACTTGTTTAATCAGCTACGTGGGTCCAAATATTTTTTCAAGATTAGTTTTTGGTCAGGCTACCATCAGTTAAGGATTAAAGATAAAAATATTTCAAAAATTGCTTTTCGGACAAGGTATAGGCATTTTGAATTTGTGGTAATACCATTTAGATTAACAAATACACGGGCAGTATTTATGGACTTGATGCACCGAGTCTTCCACCTATATCTTGATAAGTTTGTAGTGGTGCTTATGGATGATATTTTAATTTATTTGAAGACAGTAAAAGAGTATGAACAACACTTGAGAATTTTTTTGTAAGTATTGAGGGAGCATCAAATATATGCTAAACGGAGCAAATGTGAGTTTTGGACGACGAAAGTAAAATTTTTGGGGTATGTGGTTTCTGAAAAAAGTATTTTAGTTGATCCTGCTAAGGTAGAAGTAGTGCAAACCTAGAATAAACCAAAAAGTATGATAGAGATAAAAGATTTTCTTGGGTTGGTAGGATATTATCATAGATTTGTAAAAAATTTTTCTCGAATTGCTGCACCACTAACAAGGTTAACAAGAAAAGGAGTAAAGTATGAATGGTGTGAAAATGTGAGCAAACTTTTGTGGAATTGAAAGAGTCTGTTCCAATTCTGATCATTCCTGAGCATTGTGTGGGGTACACTGTTTATTTCGATGCATTTAGAGTGAACATTGGTTGTGTATTAATGCAGAGGGGAAGGGTCTTGGTTTATGGCTCACGTTAGTTGAAAAGTGTTTGTATTAAAAATATGGAGGCATTATTTATACGGAGAAAAGTTTGAAGTATTCTCTGACTACAAAAGCTTTCGATATTTATTCACCTAAAAAGAACTAAACTTGAGACATATTAGATAGATGTAGTTCTTGCAAGATTATGACTTTACCTTACATTATCATCTTGGTAAAACTAATGTTATGGCAAATGGATTAAGTAGAAAGTCTCAAGGCGGGTTGGCTAGTCTGTTCTGTCGTAAGTGAAAAATTTGCAGACAGTTGAAGGAATTTGATTTAAGAATTGATGAAGTAAGAGGTCAGCCTTGTTTATTTAATTTTGTAGCTCAACCTACTATTATTCAAAAAGTGATTGAAGCCTAACAAAGTGGCCCTGAGGTGCAAGCAATACACGTTAAGTTAAAAAGTGGTGAGGTAGTTGATGGATGGTCAATTGATTCGTTTAGAAGTTTAAGATTTGCAAGTAGAGTTTTTGTTCCGGCAGTGGAATCACTTAGAAATGATATTCTAATTGAGGCATATAAGTCTAAGTTTACCATTCATCTAGAAGGCACAAAAATATATCAAATGTTACGTAAGCAGTTTTGATGGAAGGGAATGAAGAAGAGTGTGGGTGAATTTGTAGCTAAATGTTTGGTAAAGGCGGAACACCAGAGGCCAGCGGGATTACACCAACCCTAACCGGTGTCAGAATAGAAATGAGAGCACGTCACCATAGATTTTGTGGTGGGACTTCCAAAAACTCGAAAGGAATATGATGGTATATGGGTGATTGTAGACAGATTAACAAAATATGCTCACTTTTTAGTTGTTAAGAATATAGATTCTCTTGAGGTTTTGAGTAGATTATATATTCAGGAGATAGTCAGATTGCATGGGGTACCTCTATATATTTTTTCTGATAGGGACTCATGATTTACGTCCAGATTTTGAGGAACCTTACAAAAATGTATGGGTACTAAGTTGAACTTTAGTACGGCATATCGTCCCCAAATGGATGGACAGTTTGAAAGAGTTATACAGATAGTGGAAGACATGCTCAAATCTTGTATTTTAAATTTTCAAGGCTCATGGGCTGAACATTTGCCTTTGGTGGAATTCGCTTACAACAACAGTTATCAGTCTAGTCTTGGGATGTCACCGTTTGAGGTATTGTATAGGAGACCCTGTAGATCACCAGTATGTTGGACAGAAGTTGGTAAAATTTCGGTAATTGGTTCTGAGTTAGTAAGGGAGACTACTGAAAAGGTAAAATTAATCAAACAACAGCTTCTTATGGTTCAAAGTTGTCAAAAAAGTTATGTGGACCACAGAAGGCGACCTATAGAGTTTGAGGTGGGAGATAATGTATTCTTAAAGGTTAAACCTCGATTTGGTATTACTAGATTTAGAAAAGGTGGAAAACTAACTTCAAGATTTATTGGCCTTTTTGAAATATTGGAGCGAGTTGGTAAAGTGGCATATAGATTAGCATTGCCACCTCAATTATCAAATATTCATAATGTCTTCCATATTTCTATACTTAAAAAGTACCAACCAGATCCTTCCCATGTTTTAGATTGGAAAACTCTTACTCTAACTGAAGATGCTTTTTATGAAGAATGTCTAATCCAGATTATTGACCGTAAGGAACAAGTGTTTCGCAAAAGAATTATTCTACTAGTAAAGGTTGTATAACTACATCATGGAAAAGAAGAAGTTACTTGGGAGCTCGAGTCGGAGTTGTTAAGAAAGTATCCTTATTTCTTCCATGACTAAAGGTAAGCTTATTAAATTTCGAGGACGAAATCTCTTTAAGGAGGGAGGGTTGTAACCTTTGGGCCCAATGGGGAAAAACTTTTGGGCCTAGTTGTTGTTTTATTTTCTTGGCCCATGAGTGTGTGTGTGTGTGTGTGTGTGTGTGTGTATATATATATGGGTGTGTGTGTGTGAAGTTGAGAATATAGTAGGAGGTTCGAGAAGAGGAAAAGAGAGAAAAGAAAAGAAAAGAAGAGAGGAGAGAAAGAGAGAGAAAAAGAAGAAAGGAAAAAAAAAAAAAAGAAGAGAAGAGGGAACGAGGCAGAGAGAAGAAAAAGAAGAAGAAAAATGAGAAGAAGAAGAAGAAAAATGAGAAGAAGAAGAAAAAAAATTAGGGAAGAAAGGTAAGGAATTAGATGGGTATTTTACTTTCCTTATTTTGAGACATTTATTTATTTAGTGTGAAAATTGTTAGAAATTGAGGATAATAAATAGATTTTATTATGATAGGTTATAGTTGAAATTATTAATGTTTCGACTTATTAGGCACTAGATCTACTGATTTTGAGTTCAATAAAATAGTTTAACCAGTAGATTTTTCAAAAATTATTAAAAATTATGTGAAAATTTGTAGAATTTTGAATGGAAGTAAATATGTGAATTGTAATAATTTTACGGTGAGATTAAAAATTTTATTAATTTTGAGGTCAGAATAGAATTTTTAAAAATATTGTAGTAAATTAGTAAAGTTTTAATAATTTTAGGTCATAGGTGTAAATATTTTTGTGATATTTTTGTAATTATTTATATTGCAGGAATTTTTTATTAATAATATTTTTATTTTAGAAATTCAAAATTTAGAATTTCTGGGTCATATTTTAGCTAAACTTTGGACTGAAACATTCTTTATATTTTATTATAAGTAGTACAGTTTAGTAATTTATTTTAGTGAATTTTATCAATTCTTGTAAAATATTGTTAGGTGGTAATAGCGAAAAGAAGAGAGATCATTAAAATTTTGATAAATACACGCTCTGACTTGACCAGGTGAATATTTCACGTATAATTGAGTAGTTTAGTATTTTAAAATTGAAAAGTAATGTATTATTTAAATTTTAAGAAGAAAATTAATTTAAAAAATGTACATATTGTGTTATCTTGCTTTATATAAAATTTTTTATAATTTTAGAAATACGATTATTATTGAATCATACTTTCAATGTTGATGTTGTTGTAAGCAGTATGCATAAATTATTTTGTTATTACTATGTGTTGTTAAATTGTGAAATAGTGTATGGTCTCTTGTTAGCACCGGTGACTATAAATCTGATTTCAGTCCCACGGTAAAATTTCGTAAACTTGAAATCATGGGCGGCAGTCCTTGGGTATAGAGCCCTTAAAGTACACAGGCTAGACATTTCTTGGACGGTAGTCCCTGGGAATAGTGCTCCAAAACCATGCATAACATATAGTGATAACCAAAATATATGATCGTTAAATGATTAGTTTTTATGCTCATTTACAATTATTTGTAACGTAATTAATTGGAAGCATGTTTATCATGATCTAAATTTACAAATATCAGTTATATGTGTAAATACCTACTGGGTTTTAACTCATTCCCCATTACTTTTCAGGTTTATGGGGAGCTAACAAAAATGGTAATGTGGAGCAGATGGTGTCTTTTTGGCTCGTTGTATTTTAGAGTAATGATTAGTTATGTATGTTGTATTGTCAGAACATTATAAGAGGATGATTGTTATTCAATGAATAAATGTTTTAAGTTTTGGTGTGATTAATATTGTGTGGTAGTGGTTGAAATCTTATGAAACTATTAGAAGTGTTGTAGAGTTTTGTACTTGCAGGTTTAGTTAGTATTACGTATATATAGTGAAAATTTTGCCGAAATATTTTCAATCTTTTTATTCTGCTCTAATTTATTCTATTAAACCTTAATTCACGAACCCTAATTTTAGGGGGTGTGACATGTACGCTAATAGCGTATACTAGAACTATATGGATAAGGTTTAAGAGGGCATGTCGGCCGTAATAGAACTATTAAACTTTTCAAGGAGCAATACTATTAGTGCTAGACACTATTTAAGAAGACCTATCTATGGATTTATATTACTGGGAAGGACCTATCCATGAATTTTACATTAGAGTTGTCACGAACAAAAAAGGGATGCGATTCTATTTTAGTTGTTATTGATAGATTTTTTAAGATAGCGCGTTTTATTCCTTGTAAGATGATTGAATGCTTGTAGTGCAGTCACTTTATTCTTTTGAGAAACTGTTGGATTTTATGGCATTTCAAAGTCAATTAGATATGATGAAAATGTCTAGTTTCTCAGCCATTTTTGGCTTTCTTTGTGGGATAGGTTTCGCGCGCCTCAGCAGTTTAGTTGTGTAGCATTCCACCCGTAAATTGATGGGCAGACTACGGTAGTAAGCCCTACTGTGGGCAACATATTGCGGTGTGTTCGTGGGGAGAAACCAAAACTGTGGGATATGATGCTTTCGTAGATGGAATTTGCTTGCTCAACCATTCGAAAAGTAAGGCATCATTTGCAGTTGTCTATGTTCATCCTCCACGCCATGCTTTGCACTTGGCTACATTGCCGACACTACCCAGACTTAGTAAACCTGTAGAGAAAACTATGAACAAGGGAACAGTACGTAACAGACTTAATTTGTCATTGGTTCTTTCTTATCAATAAGACTTATTTCCAAGAAATTATGTTTCTTTTTTATTCTCTACGGGTGTCGTGTGATTGATTGATTGACTAATTAATTAATTATTTTTTCATTAGGGTAATCAAGGGATTGTTGTGAAGAAATTGAAAGAAAAAAAATTCAAAAAAATTTCTAGGCAAAGTTCTTGGCTTGAAAAATGAGGATCTATTATGGAATTGTTGTGCTTCTTCAGTTTATTTTGAAATTTATTAGGTCATCCCTTAAATACTCACTCTGCCTCTAAGATTGTTCATCATAGTACTCATTTATCAGTCCACCTCCATTACTTGATATATAATTTTCATTGATGAATATTTATTTTTAATTACATAAAATTATTAAAAACTAGTCAATAATTAAAGTATTATGCAATAATTAAAAATAAATATTAAAATTACACGATTGTATGTTTTATATTTATGGAAAATGGTGAATAAAAAATTGCCTTAGATTTTATTCCTCTATAAAAAGGTCAACAAGTAATTATATTGAATTATATTAGTTTAGAAAGAGCAACAAAATAATAATAATAATCTTATTGTATTTTGTTAGGTCAACAAGAATTCAGAGGTGGTAAGTTATCATCTTCTAATTCTGGTCATGCAAATGATGAAAGTGAAAATCTCGGGGGGCAGGTTTATGATAATTCCCTTACTTAAAAGCTTATTGTACCAAATAATGAGGGGCTACCACAACTTTTAGGTATTGGGATGAGGGGTTTTTTTTTCCTCCTAAATAAATGTCAAAATATTGAAATATTTAACATTAATGTTAATAACAAAAATCAATTGGCCTACAATGAAGATATAAAGCTTTCCCTAATTTTTTCTTAAATGTTGTTTCGATGAAACAAAAGAGAAAAAAATAGGCAAGGTTGGGAAAAAAAAATTAGAATAATAAAAAAAAGACAGCATTACAAATATAGGGAGAATATTATGAAGTTGTAAACTCAGCTAATAATAATCTAAGGGAATTACATTTTGGGAAGGGAAGAGGGGGGGATGATTTGTGAGAATTTACTAATAATAATAATAGTAAGTATTAGAAAATGAAGTTTTCAACACTCACAAATATAGCAGAGGATTGAGTTTTCATTTGTTGAAAAATTCGAGTACCAGACAATAGTAAGAAGAATAAAAGAGAAAAGAAAAGAAAGAAGAATCAACTTATAGATGGAGATACTTGATCTTCATTGGCTCTAATCCGGAAGAAACAAAAGCAAATGATCCATGCAAGAGGTCTGTAAACAATATCAATGAGCAGAAAATGGAGAATTAACTACCAATGCACCAAATTAAATTATTCTCAACTTGCTAACAAACTAAGTCCGCAGGTTCTTGTTAGCTGTGAAAATTTCTGTTGTAATAGTTTACACCACTGAAATTTCATCAAGCAGTAAGACAATTCTCCCATTTCCCATACCTTGAACTAAAGCTCCCTCCTCCAACTGATTCAGCACACTCCAAAAGCACAGTGCGAGTGCAATCATCCCACGCCATTGCTATCTCTGCAAGAGACATGGGTTCTGAGAGCTTGCGCAGAGATAAGCTAAATCGCGACCTTGTCTCCTCTGATAAATCAATTGACCCTTTGCTCTCGCTGCGCACAAGAGCAGAAAATTTAGTATACAATCATTCATTCTTAGTTGGTATTAAAAGTTATCTTCAGCTGATTGACAACCATGCATTCACATAGGTGAAATTATTTTGGAGAACGTAATGTCTCGTTGTATCTATTGAATCATATGTGCTTCAGGATATGTACATGCATTTCCTATCAAATCACAACTCATCGAATTTTTTTCCAAGTATGTATCAGAAACTTGAAAAGGAAACCGAAACAAATCAAATCTATCAAGATGAAAGGAATTTTCAATTTCTCACCTCCAGTCAAAAGTAAACCCGCCTACGATCACGGGAGAAGTAATTGGATAACTGACAGGAACCAACAATCTTAATTGGAGCACCGACTGCATGCAGAGGACCACGTTCATCAGTTTGAAAACTTATCACTATGTCAACATGTCATATTGTAGTATGTGAATTTAAGAACTCACCATCTGAGATGCATACTGCATCTTAAAATTTTCACTGAGAGCCACAGCATTGTGAATGCATCTGACTATTGTTCCTTCACCATGATCAAAAGCAACAATATCTTCAGTTGAATCCAAATCGAGCACGGTCTGTACTAATCGCTTGTTTATGTATTTAATTTCATCCAACAGAGCATGACTGGGCTGCAAATGGTCAACAGGTATTAATTCCTCGAAGAAAAGATGAGATATGCAAATTAACACAATGAATGCGACGGCAAGAGTAGAGAACAGAAGAAAAGCATTAGTAAAAACATTTGGATGGCACTAAAGAAGAGAAGAAAACTAGGCTGAGTTTTTGACTTCATGTACAACAAAGGAGCAATACAATCCAAGTCGACAGAAAAATCAAACAATTAGTACCTAGGTACAATTGTCTTATCTTTACAAATAGTTGGACTTCTGTAGCGGATCATCTTCAATCGTTTTCTCTACCGTGCAGTTATAAATTTCAATGACTAATGAAAATCGTGTTTATACCCTTTCTGGTTGCATGTGCTTCATATGCTAATATCTTAAAGCTCAAATTCCTATCTTTTCATTTCCTCGTTATTTAATTACTATCAACTAGTGTTTTCACTGTGAATTTATTAGGCTGGACATCCATCTCATGAGAGCCGCCATATCATCTTTTTGGTATTCATTTTACTTGGTCAAAAAAAAAAAAAAAAACAGGCTCCAAGACAAACACAATTCTAGCAGGTAATGCCAAAATTATTTTGTGCTCAAGCACAGTTAAATATTAAAAATATAGGAGCTGATATCAGACCTCTATCCTGCGCCTCTTGATCCTAAATGTTTCGCTTGATTCTAAGTCACGTATCTGACAAGTTGACTGCTTGATATTGTCAGTTTCGCTGAGTGGAAAGGATAATGCATCTGTGGTCATTGCACTGGTGTTATCCAGCTTGCGCTTCATCTTGTCTTCAAAAGAGCATACATATAGTGATCTGACGCTCCTTCCATGTAAGTTCTCATCTGCAACAGCTTCAGAGTCAACACAAGCTGTTCCATCTATCCCATCAACTATTTCCATTACTGATCCAATTTCACTGACAGCGGCACTTAATGCTTTAGGTGACAGTGATTGTACCTGGAAGAACATTAATTAGTCTAAGAACCAGTCACATGACACTTTTCAGAAATAAGAAAATTGCTCCTGTGGGTGCAACAACTGAAGCAAATTTTCACAAGTTTAAATAATGAGCCAGGCAAAATTAATGCATATGTTCATCAAAAAAGAAAGCATATTGCTCATAAATTTGTAATCCCCAGCACACAAAAACAAAAAAGCTTGTCACTTGGCCTAGTGCATATAGAGTGCAAGGAAACAGGAAGAGATAGAGTGGGAGCTTCATTTGTAGAAACAGAAAGAAAATATACATACTGCTTTAATTAAGCGCTCAAGTGGATTTTCTGTAGCAGATGATTGTTGATTTCCGTTTGGACTGGCAGACTCAGTACACAAAAGGGAGGCTTCTATCCCAGGCAAAGCAACAGGAAGAGATTGAGTTGGAACTTCATTTTTAGTATCAACCGCAGTTAAGGCAAAAATTGGTTGAGGGTGTCCTGAGTTTTCCCGAATTAACAGGGGAGAAGAACCAGATGGGTGTTTCTTATAGTCTGCTGGTCTTGAGAATGGAGTATAGGGAGCATAAGGAGAATATATTATCAATGAGGAACTGGTGGAATGTAATGGTGTCCCGGCTTTTGAAAGAGGTAATGAAAAATTTTGCTGGTCAACCTGAGCAGAAGAATGCTGAGACATTTGAGGAGAAGTGGACTGAAAATGACGAGGAGTCATTGAAAGAGGCATTTGATGGGAATATTCTAATGATTGGCTGATTAATGGGTTCTTCTGAAGTACACCTGAAGCGGTGAAAGGTTGGGCGTTAGCTATCCTCATATGTTGCTGAATCAGTTTAGGCTGAATGTGTTGTTTGATGTTTTGTGGCTGAGTCATTTGATGTTTATGTTGTTTTTGTTGATGGGATGTGTTCATAATATAATTCTGCTGTAGGGATTTTGTAGCAGAATTAAATGACTTCACTCTAGTATCATGAGAAAACGTATTCTGTTGTGCACCTGCAATATCAAGGCCTTCAGGCCTTGCAGCATAATCCAATGAACTTGGTGCATTATGTTGTTCCAGCTCCGATGGAGAACCAGAACATGGTGAATTCATTATGTTTGGTTGAGAGCTATGAACCACTTGCTGTGTTGATGATAAAGGAGATGGACCAACCGGTTTGCTTGTCAAGGCTAAGTTCACTGGATGGAATTGGCATTCACCATATGTGTGTCGCTGCAGCTGAGATGTCCGAGATGGACCACCAGGTGGCTGAACAGAAACTAAGTTTTCCCATTTAAAGGAATTAAGAAACTGCTTCACTGTCTGTTGGAAGGATTCCAACTTTTTCATGGACAATCGAACAAGCTCAGCTTGAGGCGTCGACAAAACTTTAATCAACTTCTCTGCAACAGTAATTCTTTTCCTGTAGTTTCCAACTACTTCTGGCATCGGCAACTGCAGGAAGGAATCAAATTCAAGAAACAGATAGACAGTGAGACAAGATAAATCAGGCAGTAAGAGTTCAATAGCAAGGTCTAGTAATTGGACTTAGCACCAGTGAAAAAAAGGGATAAAAAAATCAGCACGGCTTGTGTACCTTTTGACATTTCTCTTTCAGTATGTTGTAAAAATATGTCAACAGCGGTAAGTACTCCTCCTTCAAAGACTGAAACTGCATAACAACATAAATATTCCAACTAGTAAGAGAAGGTCAGCATTGAGGTCCAACCGTAAATTTACATAAAATGTCAATCTTTACTCAGAATTGGGCTTATTTCACTACGGAGATTGAACACTTGAGAATAAAGAAACAATGAAATAGGCAGACCAAAAGAGAAGTGCCAAGAGATAAAAGGATATGATAAGATTTCTAGGGTTTGAAAAAATCAAGCAATATATATCCTTTTACACATTTACATTGCAAGGAATATAGGTACTGATAGCCAGCTGACAAGACAAATTAAAAGAAAGGCTCCAAACGAAAGGTCTACTGTTTGTTTAAGGAGACCAACATTTCAAACATGGAAATTAATATGTATTTGTGGATACCTTTGAAGAGAACTAAAACAGAAGTTGCAGAATTTTCAGGATGGATGATGTTCAATATCACTTTGGAAAAAGCACACAAAAGTAGTACTATAAATGAAGAAACAAGAACGTCGTAATAATAGAATTCAAAAGAAATCTACAAATTTAGGATGTATAATTAAAAGAAAAATTTAAGTAGTATCCTGTTATGTTGAAGTTAATCCATTACATGAATTAAAATAAAAGAAAAGAAAAGAAAAACAAGAAAGCGCAAGTGTGGTTGGCATGATATCATTCAACATAATCTCATAAAAGAATGACTGATCGAAAATACCTTTTGATATGCCTGTTCATGCAACTCGGCCATATTTGCTTGTTCACTTGAAGACGCAGACTCTAATGAGGCTGCAGGCGACAGAGACAGTGAATTGGTGATTAAATATCAGCAAAAATAAAGAAAGGTAAATTAAGCAAAGAGAGAAGCAACAATCTCTGAGCCAATTTATGACCCAATTAGAAACATTTTCCAAATAGTAAATAAAACAAACAGAATGCACAAAATAAGAAATGACACATTATAGTCCTACACTGAACTAAAAGGCTCACTACCCAAGTACATAAAAAGGTAAATAAATAAAAATAATTTGTTAACACTTAGACTGTGCATTTTTGTTAAAAATGAAAACATAAAGTAGATAGAAGTTTAGAGTGATCCAAGCTACAAATTTTGTATTTTACTTGGTGACAGCAAACACTACTATTCTTTGGCAGAGTCAATGCAAAATTTGAGTTGAAAGTTTGAAATCTTTTCAATAGATATAAAAACTTAATGCATAAAGCTCTTCCTCATTTAAGCACATATTCACATACCAGATGAGAACTCAGGAAGGCTTTTTTGTGACGAGAGCACCTTCTGCTGATCGTTAACACTCTGTGGTATAAGCAAGGAGGACATTGTTACAGGTCTTCGGGGTGTGGCTTCGTGTGTTCTTTGATTCGGTGAATCCAAAAGATGATGAAACTTATTCACTGATTGCACCCTTTGCCCAAGTTTTGCTTGTGAAGATGTGTCCTCCACTTGAAAGGTGTGCACTGAACGCTCAGGTGACTTCAAGTTCCCGGCTTTCAATTGTGGTCCAACCATTCCATGCTGTTGCTGCAAGCAAGAACCATTACTTTGTAATCCAACAGGCTGGAACGAGTTTGTAATGCTCTTCCAAAACGGCGACAGTTGCTGGTTATATTCCTGGGCAACAATATGATTTGGCTGAAACACAGAAGCGCCTGATTGCTCTGTGAATGGGGGTTGCCATGACTCTTTTGGTAACGCCTGATTCAGAGAGCAAAACAGACTTGACTGTGATAGAATATGCTGCTGTTGCTGATGGTGATGATTGTTATTGTTATCTCTGACACGACTAGTACCAATATTTGGTTGGTGTAACTTGTACTTTAAAAACTGTTGTGAGTCTTGCTGTTGATGTTGCTCGTTAACAACCTTTTGCAATGTCTGTGTTCCAGAAATATCATTCTGGTTATTAACAGATATATTTGATTGCATTCCTTGTCTAAATGAATCACCAGCAAATTCAGATGAAGCCTGACACACATTCTTCAAACTGATGCTTTGCCCATCACCAGCAACCAGAGTGTTCTGAGGCAGCTTCCCTGTAACAGCTAGCGAAAAAGATGTTAAACTCGCATTTATTGCTCAAGCATGTGTTATGATGGCTCAGCGCAGCTACCAGTGCATCAACAGATATCGCAAACTCTGAACTCTTTTTAACTTTCGTGAATGTAGGGTTCTAAATAAATTTTGAGAAAGATAATATAGGAAAAAATGAAAAGCTAACACACATTAGTTTAATAAATGTACATTTATAATCTGCATAGCAATTCATGCAAATGACACTGTTATCAAACAAATCTAATAGATAATTACATAGAAAATACATTTGCATGTGTCAACATTAATTTGAAAACTTATCAACTGTGCAAGTACAAACTAACATAAGACCTTTTGATTTTACATCAAGCATCCAATTTTATATTTTCTTCATCAATGTTTATAGGCAAATATTAAGTTTACAACCAAATGAAGATGAATCTTTTACAGTTTCTCCTTTTTAACGTGGATCAAAACGAAGACACACACACATGAATGAATGGGATAGAGAATAATAAAAAGTCTCTAGACAATATTCACTGCCCAACATTTATGCCAGTGCCACAACTATAATCATGTTCAGTAACTACAAATGCATTTAAAGCCTTTCATTTTTAATAGGATTTACTAATGACAACCATTGACATTTCAGAAATCTATATCAACTCTATGTGATTTGTCTTTCTTCATAAATACTTGCTTGGACATGCTAAGAACAAAAGGCATGTCAGGTCATCAGTATCAGTTGAGATTTAAAAGTCGAGGTCCAAAAGCATAAAATAAAACACAGAACTTCACACAAGAAATTATTCACATCTTCTTACCCGGATTGGAGGAAGATACACCAGCAGTGCAATGAACTGACTTTTGACCAACTAACGACAATCGCCTAGTTATTGTGCAAATATAATCATCCTGAGCAACAGAGCACACAATTGCATATTATTCTTGGACAAGGTATTTAATAAATGAAGTTTTCTATTGGCATCATTTTCGCAGATATTGTAAATATACAATTATCTTGAGCTGCAGAGAACTTGAACAATCAAATTAACAATCAAAAAATACTTGATGAACTACTCATGGTATCAAATATATAGTGAAGAGCCAACTCATTCGTACATGAAGATCATAAAGAGAATTTATCAAAGTGTACTAGAAAATCAGACGCAGAGGGAGGTGAGGGAGATAAAGTTACGGGTATTCATATCCAGCTGCATTGGGATGAAATGCTTATCGACATAATCATTACTTGTGGAATTCCATACCCAAGTGTAAGAAATTGTAATTGTTATTAGATACAATAAAGTTGTTCTTGACCAGCAAAATTGCATCACCTTAAAAATTAAAAAACCATACACGTTATAAAGATGCTCGCAAGTGAAATCTGTAGATTTGTAAGTCCATGAAGAAAAAAGCCTGTTTCTAGATTCATAATATTACCAAACTAATTAGTCTGTTTGATATCAGATTTTTATCTCTGCAATAACTGGATTCATATCCTGTACTTAAGTTTCAGCTATGTTTGAAGCCAAATTCAACTCAAATACAACAATATCCAATCTAGGGACATAAAAGTCAATTGAGGAAATAGAAGAACTTTGCAGTAACAATAACATATCTGACTTAAAATAATAGCTAATTCCTAAAAAGTAATGGCATTGTTGTTGTGCAAAGAATACCCATAAAGCATCTTTAAAGTGCAAAATTAAAATTCCTCTTCTGGACAGTTGACAGCAAAAAACTTACAAAAGGACAGTGACTGTATGCTTAACAAGATCAGGAACTACTAGTTTAAAAGAGATGGTAATGTTAACTTCACCGGAAAAATAAAGCAGCAGATCATGAAGAAAATTTAGAAAAATTTACATAAATAGGCGTACCTTAGTTCTTGCATTACGGAAGGTATTTTCCTCAAATTGCTCGACAACTTTAGCCACTTGAGTTCGTGCATCAGGATTAGAAGAGCACATCTTCAAAGAACTCAGTCTATAAATCATTGCAATAACAAACTTTAGATATGAGATTATTCATTCAAAATATTATCATAAAGTCATCGTCAATTAAACAAATAATAGCATGAAAAATATGTTGAAGGTAAACAATCCATACACAATTAAACAAATATGATACACATTTGGTCGTAACTATAAAATATAAACTCAGTCGTAATATCGCACAAAAAGCCAAAAAGTGCTTCATTTCTAAGTGCGTTTCGCAAAAGTACTTTCAAACGTACCCAAAACAAACACATACATGAATAAAATAAACATATACACAATACTACAATAAATCAGCCAAACATAAAAAGAAAAACTAATGAACTGATAATGTTCAGTTTTCAGGGGAGAAGAAAAAAACATTTTGTTTACGACTTGTCGTCTAACATCTGGCGTGAATTTGGTTTTCCAATCGTTGGTCTCCTCTCTAGGACCACTCCCCGTAGTCCTACTAGTGCTACTACTCTCCTCCATTCAAACTCTACAAGTGAGAGAAAAAACACTGAAACAACTAAGTATAAAGATACAAAAACTATATATTCTTATATCCACCAACTTGAAACTACAATCAAATTCAAGACTAAACCCAGAAAAAATAAAAGAAAACCGATTATAAGAAAACCATCCAAAGACGCGAGAAATCGAACATGCAAGGCAAACATCGGATATTATACCTAAGACTATGAACGAGAGGTATGTTTCTGGGTGATTTCATAAACGTAGAATCGTAACAAGAGAGAAAAGTTGGGGGCTTTAAAAATGAAAATTCTATGGGTGCCTTGGGTGCGAAGTTACGTTTGGCACCAAGTACACACTCGCTATGCACGTTGTTCAAAGATAAGGCCAGCAATGCTGCAAAGGTGTTGCTGATGATGACCAGAAAGATGTTTCACGCATTTAAAAGGTGGGCTTACTCGTCTCGTGATTATCAAGTGATTTTTTTTTTCTCTTTTTCTGGATTGCGAAAAACGCGTTAAGGTAAGGAAGTTGGCTAGCTGCCAAATTCAGGGTTTTATTTTGTTTTATTCTACAGATTTCACCTCCAGATTGGTAAAAATACGTTTTGATTCGTACCACCGATATTTCTATGATGCTTTAAATCGTAATAGGCACCATGCTAAATACCATGGGATAGAAATTTTTTATAAAAACCACCAACTCACTAAATACAATATAAAATTTATAAATTTTAATTAATATAAAATAAAATAATTATTAAATTAAATTTAAATTTAAAATTTTTGACAAATAATTATTCAGGTAATCATATTATACTAACTTATTTATACTTTAAATAATTTATTTATAATTTTTACATCTTAAAAAAATTAATTATATTTACTTATTTTTAAAATATATTTAGTTATATTTAAAATAAAATTGACAATTATTTGAATAATTTTTATCACAAATATTATAAAAATAATTGTGTTAGATTTTAATTTTCACTCCTTGATATAATTATTAAATAGTTCAAGTTTAAATTAATATTTTTTGATAAAATATAAATACAATATGATACAAATACGGTATGGTAACTTAAATTAATTATTATATTAAATATTATCGATGGTTAGTGCTTAGTTAAAAAAAATTTCAAAAAACTCATTTATAATTTTAATATACATTTATTAAATACATTTTCAATTATACACAAATATCTATTTAACAACTCATATTATTAATTATTAATTATTTTTTAAATAGATATTTGTGTATGATGGGACAATAATTGAATCTCCAAATTTTAAAATTTTAAAATAAAAAAATAATTATCTACTATTTTAAGCACGAATATGATTCATATTAAAATGATCAAGCTATTTATATAATATTAATATTGATTATCACATTTTAAGAATGCATAATTTAACACTAAAGAATATTTTTGACATTTAAAAAAAAAAATAGAAATACATTAGATATAAATCGACATTATGTTTATATTTTTAATACATAAACATTTGGGGACCCCAATGTTATTATTTTATTTTGTCACTTGTTTTTTAAGTGTTAATTTCAGCTCACCCCTTAATTCCTTCATTTATTAACAAACGTCAAATACCCCCTTAATTTATTGTCAACCTCAAAAGACCCCGTCCCTTTATTGCCAATCACATTGATTAATTCAATGATAATTTTTTTTTAAAAAAATCTCTTTCTCTTGAGTAATTTTATATTACCCCTTTAAATTTTGACAACATTCAAATTACATCAAACATTCTTAAGAGTATTAATCTTGTTTTAAACCATTAGATAATTCTGTTAATTTTAAGCAAAAAAAAAAAGAACTATAAATTAGTCATTTCCATACATATACATCTTCCTTTTCTGTATATATTTTAATTAATCCTTTTGTTAGTCTCCTTAAAAATCAATTTAGGGGGGCCTAGACTCACATGGCAAGTCCAACTATTGTTATTATTACAAATGTACGTCCAAATGTATTTAAAAAAATTGTTATTTATACCCTTATCACATATGTTGCCATTATCGCTTCTCATTATCTGTATCAATTTATTGGTTTCATTATCCATTGAATGCTCATACCTAATTTGATAATACTAAAATTGAAGGAAGTTTAGAGATATGGTTAACTTTTATTCTTCTCCTAAAGATAGTAATTTAATAAATTTTAATAATTAAAATAATGGATATGAGATTTTATGATTTAAGTTTTCCTTTGGTATTGAGTTGTGATAGTTTTTAATCTATGACTGGTGTGAGAAGGTATTAGAATTGAAATATTAAAATAATTTTAATATTGAAATACAGTATGTCACAAGATTTTCTATTTTTAATGCATATATAGAAAAATAGAAAAATATCTTCAAACGATTAAAATGTTGAATTTTTTTTGTTATTCTACATTTTTACTATTCTATGTGGGTGTGTTCCATAGTTATTGAGGGAACAAGAATGTCATTGTAAAAAAGTAGTTGTATTTTTCTGTGGAACATAATTCACTTTTTTTCTCCTTTTGACATTCATTTATAGGATACAAGCTTAACTTAGAACATGAGTAAGCCTTGAGCTACCGAAAGGACTCCAAAACCCATTGACTTCTTAACTCTAATTTAAAAAGGTCACCTCAACCATTTCATGATTATCTAGTCTTCTAAGTTAATCTCAAGTTATTTTACTAAATGCCAAAGTCACACTCTAGAAAATTAAATATATAAAATAAAGTTTTATTTAATTTAAAAATTCTTTTAAATTAAGCTCGAGTTTGATCATAAACTAATAATATTTACCTGATTAATTTTCTATTTAGTACTAGCAATTAAATAAGACTCATTATAAATATTATGACAGATAAATTACACATTTATCCCACGTCATTGCATTACTCTAATGGCCATTTTTCTTTTATATATATATATATATATATATCTATTTATAAATAAATTAAACAATAGATATTGTCATTCAATAAATAATTTTATTAATAACCACAACTATATATTTAAATAATCAAATATCGTAAATATCTTGGATAAGTATTATTTGTATAGATTTCATCTTGCAAGTATACATTCATATAATATATGATATTACAGCTCTAAGTCATCGAGATTTTGATATCACTTTGTAACAACTTAAAAGACTTAACCCATAAATATAAGTTTAGTACTTGCTTATGATTAAGACCAATTAAATTTATTAATGTTTATATGAATTAAGGTCAATGACAATTATTTAACTATATATATATATATATATATATATATTTCCAATAGTCAAGTTCGATGCATAATAAATATATACTATTTTTTTAATTTAAAATCTCAACTTTAATGATAAAAATAAATCATTCACTTAAAATAAAAAGTTACAATCTTATAGCATAAAATAACTAATTCATAAATGAGTGCTAATAATATTTTATCAATAAAGAATTTGTAATTTATATCTTTCTATACTAGTATCTTATGCATAAGAATTATATACTTTATAAATAAAGACATATAAATATATATGCTTAACATTGTATGTAAATAAAATTTATTAGATGAAAAGAAGATGTTATTACAATAAATGATTTAAAGATACAAATTATAATTCTAATCTCAACATAAAAAGGTACTTGAGGTTATGTATTAAATGGAAAACTATGTGAACCCCGTTATAAGTTGATGTTATCAAATATTTTTTAAACTTTGCTTTTAAAATATAACAAAAGCACTACAATCCAAAAGAATGCTAGCTAAGTCTACAATAATAATTGTATTAGTAGTATTAGGATACAAAGTATTACACAAACTCATCTATACAATTAGATGTGGTGCAATACTATTTGATAAATAAATATTAAGACATTAAGATACTAAATTAGAATAATTACAGCAATAGTAATATTTACCTTTTCTTATATTTAATCATTCAATTTTATTGCACTTGATAGCTTTGTATGGATGAATTTGTATAGAGAGTTTATATCTTTACTATTATTTTATTTTTTTAACTAATTAATTTAATTGATAAAATATATTGAAATGGTACAAGAGGTTAGAGTGTTGAATCTTGCTTGTACTCAAGTTTAGGACAAATTTGATTTTTATTAATGTAAATATATAAAAATAATTTTTTAATTTGTTATTATTTGTAATAATAATATAATTGATAAATTTTCTTAAATAGTGTTACCTCTTACCTTGTCACATAGGTCTTAAAGCTTGAAGATACTACCCTCTAATTCATATAGGTCATAGAACTTGATAATATTACTTTTCGGTGAATACAAATACCTAGAATTTGAGGATAGTTAACAAAAAAATTAAGCATACATCCTTGTGCACACAAATATATGGGAGTAAGAAGATCGTTCTTTGGTGCATACAGATACATAAGAACTAAAATACTGCATTTCAGTGCACAAAGGTACTTAGGACTTGAGAACGATTGAAAGTTTGAAAGCCATGTCCTTCACATAACCACCCACTATCTTATAGAGCACGTAAGCTTATAAGTGCTTAATCACCCACAACTTAAGTAACCATTCAGAATTATATAGTCATTATTATCAAGTCACCTTTTATAGCCATTTTGATTACAGTCTATAAAAAGGAAAACTTGTCAATATAAAGAAGGGTAAAAAAAAAAAAAATACTATAAATACATTCTCTTAACTCATTCTTCAAATTTACTTCTTCAATACTATGTTCATTTATGGTTCTTGTTTTAACAAAAAACATTGTTAACTTAAACATTAGATAGTTATCACTGACCATATACCAAAACTTTTAATAATTATTTTGGTTTATAAGAAATGAGGTATTTAAACATAAAAGAAAAATTTGTCAACATAAAAGGGAGGGGTTGTTAAAAGAAAATACTATAAATACATTCTTTCAACTCATTCTCTAGTTTTACTTTCAAATACTATTTTATTTGTATTGGTATATGCCTTAAGTTTAATAGTATTTTAGATATTTAACATATTTGAATCATGATATTTTGATTTATATATATTATTTAATTATTATATATTTGTATATTTAATAAATATAATAATACCATTAGAATAGTAAGTTCAATTAGTTGAACACTATTCTTAAATGTCCCTAATTAAACATTATTGTGAATAGAGTAACAATAATGTATAAAGACTAGTATATGTAGTGATTGATAACAATATATATTTGTTATGATATAAGATATTAAGTGAACACATGTGTACAAGTTAGAAATCTAATATACTGATTGACCCATCATGAAAACACTACGTGGATCATTATATAAGTATCATAAGCGATTATCATAGGAACAATAGTGTATATGATCTTTGAACTTGAGATTATCATGGTTCCTAACATAGAAAATGATATATTTTGATATTTTCAAATGTCAAATGTAGTTAGATAGACTATAAAAAAGTAATCAAATATATCATAACTCGTGTAAAGAGATGTGTGTGATTAAGATAGATTTTGTTCCTCCTATATAATAGCAGTAACATATAAAGCCTTTTAGTTGTGTGAGATTTTGAAAAATACAGAATGATATTCAAATAAAATAATATGTGATATTAACTGCATTTGATAAAATAAGTTTTATCAAGATATCAAGAAAATATAATTGAACTATACAAAGATGATATATTTTATATCTTATATTCAATTAAAATATCTAAGATAAAAGAATTGAATTACATGATAATATTAGTTAAGGATAAAATTATGTCAAATCACTGATATTCTTATCACTTAAGTAGTCATGATGTATTACTAGACACTACTCATTACTTATAACACTAAAATTAGATTTTAGTATTACTCTTAACGTTATAAGAACTTATTGGATCATACATTAAAATTAAGAATAATATTTATAATTCTAAATGGGTTTATAACTTTTTGAGTTATTTGAGTATTAATTTTGACTAAATTCATTATTTAAAAATTGAACTAAATTTATTATTGCCTATTTTATTAAATAAATTGGGCTATATAAAAAAGTTTAACTAAATAGTTTAAATCAAAATTAAAAATTTAAAATAGCAATATATAAATATGTGATATTTATACTTTATTTTTAAAAAAAGAGTGCGTCTAAAATTTATTTTTATATAATTGATCTTGAAAGGAAAAGAATATACAAAATATCACGTACTTAAATTATAAGAGCTAGCACTCTGATTAGATTCTTAATCATGTGGATACGATAGAGACAGAAACAATTGATCTGTGTTTATAGTTTGACAAAAATTATCTAATTAGAGGTATGTACATATTTATAGTATTGAAACATATACATATGATAACACTAGAATTTATTGCATAGATCTTAGAAAGTAAATCATTTTTTTTTGTGTAATTTTGCTACATGTTTATGTATTGGTTTGCTTACAATTTGTGGGTGTTGTTCTAGCAAAATTACTGCTAATTTAAGCTTCAAAGGGTTATCGTTGACCATATATTGATACCATTGATATTTATTTTGTTTTATAAAAAATAAGATATGAAAAGTTGAGGACAATTAAAACAAGGTTTAAGAAGACAAGAACAAAAGTGACACGGCATGTAGCAATACTAAGATTGGCACACGGTCAAATCTCATAAAGAATAAGTTTTAATCCAAAAATGTAACTTAAATTTGAGTAAAAAACTCAACAACTTGTTGAAAGTTTATTAAAATAATAATAATATTCTCAATTTAAGGAGTTAGAACATTTTTATATGAAATGCTAAATATAAAATAACCTTAATTAACCTAATTGGGCAAAACTAAAGTTTTTGGGTTGAAATAAAATTAAATAAAAATTAAAAATGTAAAATAAATAAAGTTTATTGTAACTCGCAACTTGGCTTACATTGTCGCAGGTCTGATATTCTACCTTGTTAAAAAATTTTGCTGATCTTTATTTTTAATTATAGAAAACAATGTTTGAGAAGCTGAGGATAAATGTCTTGTTGATTTCTATTTTTGGTCACAAGTAATGAAAATGATGACCGGAAAATATTAAGAATCAATTGTGTTCAAGTCAACAGAGCCATGACTCTCAAGAACTAAGGAGAAAAATCTTTTAGTTTATTATATAAGAAATTTTGTGTATTGATATTTGGCTGAAAAATCAATGTCAACAAATAATTTTTGTATTCTTAGTATAATGAACATATTTGAATTTTATTACATTAATGTAATTAAAGATAATAATAGATTAAGGATGACTTAGAAAATTCATCATTGTCTCCGTTTTCATCTATGATATAATAAAAAGATCTCCTCTTAATACCTAATCCCCACTATTTTTAATATTATTAATTAATTTTATTAAATAAAAATTATGAACTTCTTTACAATTTTCTTTTTTAAAAAATTTATTTGTACACTTTTCAATATTCCTCCGTGAAAATTAATTGTTTTAATAATTTTTTATTTTTTTATTTTACAATAAGTGATGTTAAAGCACATGTTATTAGATGTGTATTGAGTACATAAATTAAAGAGTAAGATAATGATCAACAAAAGAAAAACATCTTCTATATTAGATGCCATATCTATAATAAAATATATAATATAATTATTGATAGAGAGTTTTACTAACATAACTATTACTACTTTAGCTAAGAAATTAAGTTTACTTATCATTAAGAATATTAGATATTATAAACTTTAGTTGTTGAATAAATTTGTGAAGGCACAAGTAGCTAGGCAAGTAATCATTACTTTTTCATTTAGAAGGTATTTCAATAAAGTGTTGTGCGATGTTGTCCCTATGCATGTGAGTTATATGCATGTGAGTCATATATTATTGTGCAAATCGTGACAATATAATAACAGTGTCATTCATGATACGTTTAAGAATAGATACTCTTCTGTAAAAGATAACAAATTTATTACTCTTGTTCTGTTAACTCCAAAGCAAGTATATAAAGGTCAATTGAAATTAAAAAGAGATAGTAAGCTGACGAAAGAAAGAGGGTGAGAATGTCGAAAATGAAAAAAGTATAAAAATTGAAGAGAAATTAAGAATTCAAAAGGAAAAAAAAGAGAGTAAAAAAAGATTGTTGAGAAGGGAAAAAAGAAATAATTGAGCTTTTATATTAAAGAGAATGATGTTAAGAATATTTTTTATGCTAGCCAATCTATATTTATACTTTTATACAAAGAGATTTACTTCAATGTTAACAATTTTGATAAATCTTTACTTAGTGTTGTTCTTTCTTTGATGCAGAAAAGGAGAGTAACAGTCTATTTTACAAAAAAGCTTAATAGGGTAATATTAAACCATCTAATACGTGATAAGAAACTTTGTACATTAGTGAGAGTATTAGAGAGTTGACAAAATTAGTTGTGGCCAAAAGAATTCATTACACATACTAACCATAAGTTCTTAAAGCACATGAAGGGATAATTTAACTTGAATAAAAGGCATACCAAGTGGATGGAGTTTATTAAATCCTTTTCTTTTGTGATTAAATATGAGTAAGGTAAAAAAAAAAAATATTGCAGCTGATCTATTATAAAAAAAGTATACTTTATTTCTATTTTAAATATAAAATTATTTAGTTTTAAATATATTAAAAACTTGTATATGAATGATGTTAACTTTGTTTGTGTACACGGAGATTGTGAAACGACAACTTTTGAAAAAGTGTAAATTATATGGGCACTTGTTTTGAGAAAATAAATTTTATGTGTTTAATAGTTCTACGAGTGAGTTGCTTATACATAAGGCACATAGGAGAGGTTTAATAAAATATCTTTGATGTTAAAAAAATTTCAAATATATTATTAGAGCATTTCTTTTGGCATAGGATGAAACATAATATGAAAAGAATTTGTGATAGATATATTACGTATAGGCAGACTAAGTCTAAGGTCTTACTTCATGGATTATATACACCCTTATTTATACTTAATAAACTTTAGGTTGATATTTTTATAGATTTTATTTTAAGTTTACCTTGGTAAAAAAAAGGTAAGGATTCTATCTTTGTGGTTATTGATAAGTTTTTTAAAATGGCATATTTTATACGTTATCATAAAATTGATGATGCAATCAATATTGTGGATTTGTTTTTTTGAGAGATAGTACGATTCTATGGTATTTCAAAGAGTATTGAATTTGATTAAGATGTTAAATTTTTTAACTACATTTGGAAGATTTCATAAGGTAAGTTGAAGATTAGGTTGTAATTTTTGCAATTTGTTATCCAAAAATGGTTTGAGAAACATAGGTGTTAAATAGAATTTTAACAATCTTTTGCATACTGTCATTCAAAAGAACTTGAAAAATTAGAAAGAGGGTTTGCTGTTTATTGAGTTTGTATATAATAGAGTAGTTCATACTATTACAAATTATTCACTATTTGAGATTATTTATAGTTTTTATTCTTTAACACCTTTAGATTTGTTGCATTTACCTGTTGATGAAAGAGATAGTTTTGATGGTAAGAAGAAAGCAAAAATGGTGAAGAGTATATATAATAGTGTTTAGCAACACATTGAGAAAAGAAGCAAGCAATATGCAATTAAAACAAATGAAGTGTGTAGACAAGTTATCTTTGAATTTGGTGATTGGGATTAGGTGCATGCGAGGAAAAAAAGATTTTCAATTCAAAGAAAGACTAAATTACATCCTAAGAAAAATGGTCTATTCAAAATTCTTGAATAAATCAATGATAATACATATAAATTGGACTTTTTAAGTAAGAATAATGTTAGTGCTATGTTTAATGTTCGTGATCTTTTTCTTTTTAATGTATATGATAGTTTGAGATCAAATACTATTAAGAAAAAGGGGAATTATACAAATCAACAACAAGAAGATCACAAAGAATTTTTGCGTATGCCAATTGAACTAATTACAAGGGCAATATTGAAAAAGATCAAAACGACACTTAAAGAATTAATTCAAGAAATATAGGTCAAATAAGATTCGAGATTAATATTAAAGATGGAATCAAGTATGAAATTAAGGTTTTAAAGAGTGTTAAAAATTTGACAATGTGATCTAAATACGTGAATAGATTCTTTTTTTAGTGTGTTTAAGAATGCCTCATGGGTATATATTTTAATTAATTACTTTTCTCTATTATTTTGAAATTTTTATTCTTAGTTATTTTAAATTAGGACTTTTTATTCATGCTTGTTATTGAATTTTAATTATAAACCTTATATAAAGAGGGTAAAAATATTGTAAAGGGAGATTAGATTTTACTATATTAAAATTATGAGAGTTGATCTTTTATTTAATTTTTCAAAAAATTTTGTGAGCTTATCAATAACTTTTTCTTGTAGCATTCAAATCTTTTTCTTCATACCTTTAGTTTGTAATTGATGATTCATTAAATCAAAATTTCTATTGTTGGTTCTTTGTTTTTTTAATCATTAGGTCAAAGTTGTTTAATTTGAATTTTCACTTTCTTAGAATTTGAATTCTAATTTAAGTTATTGGATGTTAAGATTTATTTTTAAAATTAATTTTATTTTACCAAACAAAGATACAATATCAAATTTCTTGACAATCTCATCGTCAAACTTTCTCTTTATAATCAATTTTTTATGCTTTCAATCTTGGTAAATCAGAAAAAAGTCATCATTTCTATAATACAATGTGTTAAATGTTTGATTACTTTACGTGCAGAAGCTTGTGCCCCTCTTTGTGGCCCGAATAACATAAGATGTTTTGATAGGCGACAAGTACTGAGCAAGCTAGTTGCGTGGTGGTGCTATGCTGGGACAAATGCTAGGTTTCTTCACATTTGGAGTTGTTTAAAAACAAACAAAATTGCAATAAAACCTAAAAAAAAAACCTAGTTAACAATGAAAGCACTTGCACGATTTAGGTTTATGCGCCATAATGATGATGAAAATAGTAAATAAGTTTGGGGTTTTTTGGGTATTTTGATTTCTTTGACCCATGAATGGAGAATGAATGAACGAACGAAATTGGTTTAGAAACAAAGTGAATAATTGCAAATTTGACCCTTAAATTCATTTGTTTTTACCAAGGGATTTATATATATTAATTTGTCTATTTAATTTAGAACACTTTGAAACATGTGCACCCGGTCCTGCAAGTCAGTGAAATCTTAACATTTAATTTATTTTTTTTGGTTGATTGCATTTGTTTCAAATTATTGGTTTTATTGTTTTGAAAGTTTTGGTCTTTACATTAAAATATTTCAATTGATAGAAAAATTATAATAAAATTAAAAGTGAATTTTCAGTCGAATTGATGTTATTAATTGAAGACCTTAATTAAAGTTAATTAAAAATATTTGGCTTCGATGGCATTAACCATTATTTGTCCATATTTAGATAAGGCCTTGAGCAAGACTTTGGCATTACGACTTAGTTTTACGCATTTTGAACAAGACCTGAGTTGATAGTGCTTGAAACATGTATGGGAGCAAACTGATGGGTATGAGTGCTTATTGCTCCATTTGCTCTAGTAATTATGCTAATTAATGTAGTGTACCTTCTTTATATCATATGCAAAACTTGTATTTTGACATTGTTGACAACGCAAAAGAATGGTATAAGAATTACTCAAAGGCACGTGGATTTTAACATTAAAAAGGATGTTTTAAAATAAGATTAGATTAGTCGCTTTGTTACAAGGCATTGGGTGTGGAGATAACTGATAGGATTAGAGTATCGCATGCCATTACTCATGAAGTTTTTACAACGATAATGACAGTGAAGTATAGTTTGTTCAATAATATGTGGGTGTTCAAATTTTCTTTTGTGAAACATACTCACCCTCTAGCTTCTCCAAATCACATCCAGTTTTTTCGTTCACATCATGCCGTGAATGAGTCTCACAATACTAATGCACAGTCACTTGATCTAGTAGGCATTAGTCCTTTTTAGCTCGTAGATTATATTATTTACCAATGTGGAGGCTACAATACTGTTGGTTACATAAGGAATGATTTACAAAATAAACTTAACGTTTTTTGTTGTGCAAAGATTGTTGACGCTAACACGAGATAACTATTGCTTACTTGTTAGCCAAATCAGACACCGATTCTAATTTGTTTTTCAATTACACATTAGATAAAACTAATAGATTGCAAAACTTGTTCTAAACTAACTATGTTTGTCAACGTGACTATGATTGTTTTAGGAATGTGTGAGCATTTGATGTAACCTACCAAACTAATGTTTATCAAAAATCTTTTATAGTCCTTGTAGGAGTTAATTATTATTGAAAAATAACAAAGGTTTAGATTAAGCTTGCTATATGACTAGACAATTGACACATACACATAACTGTTGGAAATATTTTTGATAACTATGAATGGTAAGATGCCTAGTTTAATTATTACTGATGGTGATATAGTAATGACAAAACTTGTTACACAAATTATACCTAACAATATTCATTGTTTGTATTATTGGCATTTGGAGTGAAATACACATACCAATGTAAAAAATGCCAACTTTATTAAAGGATTTAGAGATTGCATATTCAACATTATGCGAGTAAAAGAGTTTGATTGACACTGGCTTTTGCTAGTTGACAAATTTAATATGCGACAAAACAAATAGGTAAAGGAAACTTATGACAAGTATGGTAAGTCGGCAGAGACATTATTGCAAAAGAAATTCTTTGCTAGAATAAGAAACATTCAAAGATTTGTTTAGACTGAGCACAAACTTTTTGAGTTTGTGCAATAAGTAGATTCATCCTTGGCCTATGTTATTAACATAGAAGCAAAAAATGATTTTGAGAGTGTATATATTAATGCAATTATGACGACATATCTTCACAGTCTTGAATGGCATGCAACTGTAATTTATACATGCCAAATTTTTTATTGCGTTCGTAAGGAGATCCAATGGGAACTCTCATTAATTGTAAACAAATATACAAATTTTGGTTATTAATGTCTGCAGTTATGAAATATCACAATTCAACAAGCTTTAATTGATATGGACTGCTGTATATGACATAAAATATGTGAATATGCATTGCTTGTGTGTATGATTTGAATCCACTAGTATCCCATATTATCATATGTTTTGCATCATGAAAGCATGCTTTGTATTCCCAACAAAATAATTGTTGGTAGGTTGACAAAAGATGTTAAAATTAGCAAGATGGTGGATTTGAACTTGTCGCCTAAGGATTTGGTTTGTTAGTTGTAGCATACAATTGGTTATCTTATCGCCCATCTAAAAGTTAACAAACATGTAGAGACATATTACTAAAGAAATTCAAAGTTTAATGAAATAAACAATTACATTGATAGATGGCAACGTCAAAGCGAAGGAATGAGACTAAGCAAAGGACCAATGATGTGTGATTATCAACAATCTGATTATTGCCAAAACCAAGAGAACCAAAATAAAACCTAAAAAAGATTGCAATGATGGTTGACTGTATAGCATGTTCAAAGAGGTTGGTCATATACATGTAAAGGAACGTATATTGTAACATACAAGCTAACAAGAAATTATTCTATAACTTATAAACTATTTAGAATGCATGTTTTGATTAACTGATCAATGGGGACATTACATATCCCTATATAAATTTAATTCACATGGTATACATATTGCACATGATCCTTTTAGGGTTAAATCATAAATTCTAGAATTAATAGAAGTGTAACAAAAAACTCAAGCTATTTATTTTAACGAGTGAATTGATCAATATTAAATGAAACTTGTTTGAGCAACATTATAACTTTGAGCCTCCAATGTCACAAGTCTTAGCAACCATTTGTCAAAATGCTTTACCTCTTTTTTAGAACAAAAGTATACACGTTAATGTATAAATATACCTTAAGAAAATTTTAAATTATAAACAATAAAGAAAAAAAATAAAAGGTTTAGATATCAAACCTAAAAAAATAAAACATAACTACTTAAAAAAATTGAATCAAATAGTCTTGAACATATTGATACCGTTAAACCAAGAGGTTGAAGGACCATGTAGCTTACTTTTGATTGACTATGTTATCAACATTTTTGATCATATAAAGACATAGAGGGTTAATATACGAGGCTAATTTAAAGCAAAAAAGTGTTTCTATCAAGAAAAGGGTGAAAGTGTCATTAGTAGTTTGACAATTTTGTAATAGATAAATCACGTGTAATTGGAATGCTCAAAAAGATGTGCAAAATTGACAGCGTTACGATGCGATTATATATTATCTTCATCCCCCTCGCACAGCCGAATACCCATAATGCGAGTAAACTCAACTGACCTTAACTTGAATTTCTTTCAATGCACTGTTCTGGTTTTGCTTATTGTATCAAAATGCTTAATGAGTTGTTCGCACAACTGTCGTTGTAATCTCTCATAATTTAGTTAAAGAAGGTACTAAACCTAAGTTCTTGGACTACATTTCTTTGTTTAGGAGTAAATATAGTTTCAATTTTATGAAATCGTTCTGGAGTACATTGAGATGAGGCACTATCTCCATCTATTGTCACATCGTCATCAAGATAATTGCTTTTGTTAGTGGGTATTATTGTTAGTTGTTGTATTCTCCCATATTTGGCCTTTTCTTCTCTAGAGAGATTAGCAAATTCTCTCGTGCACCTTTTCAAAATTGTACAATAAAATAAATAATTCACCGATATATAATTGAAGTTCAAGTTTACACGTTACATATAATGCACTATACACTCATAATTTTATTAATATTTGTATTATTTATACATCCTTTGCTTCTTTGCTCTTTTCTTTCCAATAAAAAATTATATAAGTTAGTATTTCAAAATTGTGGCAATAGTGAATAAATATATCATGATATATATTATTAAGTATATAAAAATAGGTGAAGGCATGTTCCCTTACAAAAAGTTTATCGAAGCAGGGTCACATTGGTTTGCTATGGTTTATGAATTGCGTTCATTTCGCCTAACATGATTATGGTTCTCCTTAATTGTTCTCTTTCTTTTACTAGATGTCGCTATTGATGGTTAATAGTCTTTGATTCAAAGCTTTCACTTTTTAGGAGTAAGGTTAAACTAATCAAATTATAAAAGAAATCAAATGAGGAACCATTGTTAAGCTATATAGTACTAGATACTTGCCCATGGTGTACATCAATAAAATTGATCAATAATTATATGGAACGAAAAACTAACTTGTAATAAAATATAATTGAATCAAATGAAGACTCACTTATTACGCAAACACAAACTCTTTACTTATTACAACCATATCTACAATTTTACAATGAATATTTAAAAATACCTTTACAGCTTATGACCAGCCAAAGAATTATTTTTCCTTTAATTTTATTTTAATTTGGAACTAAAGAATCACTTTTTAGGTAAAACTTAACTATAATACGAGGGCTTAACATCAAAATCCTAGCAAAGTAGTTCAAACACATGAAATAAAGAATAATAACTCGTCAAATTAAGCTATAATTTGATTTGATACTAACTTTCACAAATTGATAACTGATTTTATAGAAGCCACCAATTAGTACACAAATATGACTATCGTGGTTTTAAAATACATTTTCCCACGATGCTGACTCAAAGTTAGATAAGGTTTAGAGTTATGGTCTGGCTTTGAACGAAACATTCATATATTTTGACAATTTATTCCAAATAAGCATAAGTTTCAACTTTTTTTACACATGTTATTAACATTTAAAACACCAATTAATAGATAAACATATTAACAACAGTTCCACATTTCGCATTTTCACCTAGTGCAATGAAATGAAGTCGCCCAATACAATAGCACCTAATAACGCAGGGTGGGTGCAATATTGATGGGATACTATGGTGCAACAATGGAACTTGGTGCTTGTGTGAACATGTGGCACTGGTTTAAACGAAAATGCTAAGATTCAAATGTAAGATTAGTGTTTATTTAGTGCCAGTAATATGAAGAGAACAAATTAAAAATGCAGAGCAAAAGAGAACACAATAACTTGAACAGAAAATACAATGAAGAAGAAAAAGAACTAAAAATGGGTTTATTGTTGCCACTATAACTAGCTGCAAGTTTCCTTCATTTTAAAATTGATTTCAACTGTTCAATCAAATTTAGACTAATTGGATAGATATATGAGCTGAGATGTAACGTTACTTGGATGTAACATAAACTAGCTCGGTTTTATGGCAATTTGTTTATCACTTTATTTTCTTCATCGACTCATACTTTTACGAGAATTTAGAATTGTTATTGGGAGAGTTGAAAGTAATTTTGAAAAGTTAAAAATCGTTTTAATTGTTTAGTAGATGTTTTCTAAAATCACTCTACACAAGTTTTTGAAAAGTAAAGGAGGAGTTGCTTTTCAAAATAAATTTTGAAGAGCACTTTTATTGTTAGATATAAATATAGAAATTTAAAATTAACCTTACAATAATTAGTGCACCAAAAAACAAAATTATTGAAACTTAAATAAAATTTCTTTTTTTTAATCACATTTATACTATATCTTTTGTTTTTTGAAAAAAAAGTTATATTTTCTACTAAAAATTATTTTAAGTTAATAGAACTAAAAATAAAAAAATAAAAATACGTGTGTGTGTGTTGGGGGGGGGGGGGGTGTGGTTGTGTGGAATTGTGAATATATGTTATACACAAATTATTGGGTAAAAAATATTACATTTAGAATTGTATATATTCTAGTTATTTGCATTATTGCAACTTTTTAATAGTAGATTCTCTTTATAATTTTGTTCATTTGAAAAATTTAAAGTGATATTATGAAATTAATCAGGAGTAGACAACAAAATAATAAAAATATTTAGAAATAAATATTAAATCATAAATTAGTAAGAACAAATTTAGGGTTTCTAGCTTTATACCTTCTATTACTAAATTGGTAATTCTTTTAAATAGCACGACTAAGATTAATATTTTCTTCTAATAGCAAATAATATCTAAAATTTAGTGAAGATTGAAGAGTGGACTAATTATTTTATTTATTTCCTTCAAATGCTTATTTTATATATTTATATGCTTTTCTTTTTGTTTAAAATAGAATAAATTCTCACAATTGGATATCATTTATACCAATATTTCCTAACTTAAAATGTTCCCTTTAAGTATTTCTATCAGGAATATTGAACTTAGTTATATGAAATTATTATAATAATAGATAACGATATAATTAAAAATTGTGTCATGCCGCAATTGTATTTTGTTTATATAGAAATTTATCAATGCTAATGAATCGTATCAAAGGATGTTTGCAATGGAAGTGTTTTTGGCTTTTTGTCAAGAAGCCCCTTCGTCAAGAAATGCCACTTTTCTAATAGTAAAATCAAGGGAATAAGTATATATATTTTCCTTCGAAATATATTTAAAATTCTTGAGCCCCTTACTGCAGAGTCTTTACTTATAATTTTGGCCAAATTGAAAACAACTGTTTCTAAAAATTTTACTACTGAATCGAATCAAAAGATACATAAAATCAAACTGAATTGAATTAAATTAAAAGAAATGAATTTAAATTTATTTAAATATTTGTTTATAAAATAATTTAATTTTTTAACTTTTTACTTATTTATGTTTAAATATAAACAATTATACATGAAGTAATAAATATAACTAATTAAAATATTTTGTGTATTTTTTAAATTAAAATTCTAATATATATGTTTTTTTGATTTTCAATTCATTTCGATTTTAAAAATGTTTCCATCAAATTTTGTTCAAGAACACGGTCGTTTTTTTTAGACCCTAAAAAATATATTTCGGCTCTTTTAAAATTATTTTTTTCCTTAAATAATTAAAATTTGATGCCTAATAATTTTTTTATATTCTAATTAAAATTAGTTAAAAATTTATAAAATATAATTTGGATAAATGTGAATATACAAATTTAAATAATTTTAAAAATACATTTATTAAATTTATAATTAAGTAAATTTATTCAAATTTAAACTTCGACGTATATTCACGACTAATTAGAGAGTATTTTCCGTTAAGTTAAAAAACAAACATCTTTAAAACATGTTAGTGACTAACGGTGAATTATATCTGGACTTTAATACAGCTTAGTTATTCTCAAGTGTACTTGAATTGCCAAAATGCATCTGAATCAACAGAAATTACCACGACATACTTGTTTTAGGCGTTAGAAAATGATGACTAAAATGGTCAATATGGCCGCAAAGATAAAGCGAAAAAATGTTAACATCTTCAAAACGGGAATCAAGCTGAAGACTTATGTTAATTGGTTTGTTGTTTTATTAATGAATTCTATCTTCCATGGAGAGAGCGGTGGAAAAGACATCTCTGTAATAAAACAAGAATGAAAAAGAGGGAGAAATAGTAAAAAAAAAAAAAAATTATCTCTTTTTAATTTAATCTTTTTTAAAAAAATTATTTTTAAGTTTTATTAGGGATATTTTTAAATTCCTTTCTTGAGATCCATTGAAATCAAATATAAACATAATTTTTTTTTTAAAAAAATTAATAAATAGTATTTTTTTAATAATAATACTATTATATTCGACCGTTAATTAACTAACTAAAATAATAAAATAATTTTGTGTATATAAATTTTATATATTAGTAATATTTTTCATATAATTCTCTTCAAATTGAGTAAATTAACAAAAAAATTCGTAAAAATTATTTTTTAAAATTTAAGATTATTTTAATTATTTTATTATTTTAGTTAGTCAATTAACAATCAAACATAACAATATTATTATTAAAAATATATCTATTAATTTTGTAAAATTTTATATTTATATATAATTTTTATGAAACTCAAGAAGAGGTAGGTAAAAATATATTTTTTTATTAATTAATTTTCAAGTGACTCCGTGTTCTCCTTAAGTTAAAGTAAATGTTTATTATTTATGAATCAATTAACATAATTATGCGTTGAACAATTACAAACTCTTGCATTTTGAAAGTAAAAATTTAATATTATAAGAATAATTTATTGATGATTTTGAATAAAGTTTAGAGACTTATTTATTATAAACAAAAAAAAATTATATTTCTAATTAATACAACAATAATATGTATTTTATATTTTATTATTAATACACAAATATAATAAAAATATTACTGCATAATAAAAGAAATTTTACATAAAAAATATTATAATATATAATTATATCCCACACGAAAAAACATAAAAGGAAAAAGCAAGAAATCGGAAACTGAAAATAATCATGAGCTGGCACAAATCACAAGAAAACAAATATTAAGGAAACTACAGGTTGAGAGATAAGTTAGGGCCTGCAGGTTCTTCTCGCTTCTGATTCCCAGAAATCCCACCTCGCCAAAAAATTCCTTGGCCTGGAAATTCAGTCTTGCTTGCTGCAGTTTCAGAGTTTTCAAACGTACCAAATGGAATCGTCTTTCGATTGGAGCCCATATGTTCGAGCGGCTGAAACTGAAACCCACCATCTGGCGCCGCCCAATAATCAGCAGAACGATGCATGGGAAATTGCGGCTGCTGCCCGTTAATAACATGTACTATGGGATTATTATAACACTTATTATAAGGTTTATGAATCATAGAGTGCATTTGAACCCCTAAAGCTCTGTCAAAAGAGCTTGCTGCCATGGTTGAATATTGGTAACGTGGACCAGAAGCTTGATCAAAACTGACCAAATCTAGTCCCTTGTCTTTTCTCAGAGCAGCTCGTTCTCTTTTATGGGCATTTTGGTGGCCACCTAATGCCTGTGAGTTTGAGAATTTTTTGCTGCAATATTTGCAGAGGAAAAGTTTCTTCCCTACTTTCTTTCCATGGCTTTTTGGATCAGAGGATTCCAAACCCTTGGAAGAATCCGAATCAAGGCTATCCAATAAATTAAGTTCTGGGTTTGATTCATGGTGAACATCAAACTCATTGATATCATTGGAAAGCCTTAAATCAAGTGAGTGATCTGAAATTCCATGTGCTGCTGCTTCTTCTTCTTCAGCCTTTCCTTTCATTTTCTTATCTTCGAAGTTTTTGCACGAAACTTCCTCAGAAATTATTTCCATTCTCAAACAAACAAAGTTTAAGAGTTCAACTTCTCATATTGACAACACTCGAGGGATTTCAGATATTTATGGAGAACAAAGTCCTGAAATTGTATCTTCCGAATATGGAAAGATATCCAATTTGAAAGCCATTTGCATGTCCTTGACATGGCAAGATACTAAAACACAAACAAAGCTTAATAATATTTTTTAAAAATACCAAAAATAAAATTTAATTATCTACGAAATCTAATTTTTTCGAATGTACGACTTAAGAACGTTTATTTTATGAATATATCATCTTACAACTCACATTAGGGCTTATCTACACACAGATTTTGAACTTCAAAGATTATTTTCCATGTATGGAAGATTGATTCTATGAAACGAAGATAGGGTTTTTTACATTTCTTGTGGAGTTTATCTAGTCAGATTTATGAATCGTGGTGATAATAGATAATTATGGTACATTTACCAATGTTTCCATAAATCTATACTCACCAAACGCCTGGATAAGAGCATAGAAAAATATAGCAACCATTATGTTATTTCGTACTTGCCGAGAAGCAAAGGATCAGATTAGCAAATATATAGGCCGCCACGGCAGGTTTTACCATGCATATATGGTGAGAGTGTATCACTTGATTTTTTTGTGAAGGATTTTGATCACATCACTAAATAAAACTAATTTATCGATGTTTAAGCATGTATTTGGACCGATTGATCAATGCCATATGATTGCCGAGGTCAAAATTTTCTTGGGATTTTTAGTTAAGTGATTTGGAACTATTGTGACGTTTCTATTGTATTTTAAAAGTATAAAAAGATAAAATGTTTGGCAAATATTAATTTTAATAAATTACTTATTTTTTAAAATTTATATATAATGTAAAGTAATTTTTATCTCGTAGTTACTATAACTTATAAAGTTTACATCATTCTAGGGATGTTTGTGCATCATGCAATCACCTTACCTCACTCTCAGTAAATTGCTTGCAATGAAGCAAGAAGATGCTTATCGGTGGTATCTACACTATCTGGTAACTAATATTACAATTATTAAATAGTTAAATTACAAACTATTTCTGAAAACAGTCAAATATTGAAAAAAAAAAGAAATATTTTATTTTTCTAACATATGTTTTAATTATGTATTTTGTTAATTTGGTTTTATCATTTGAAGAAATCACGATCAATTTATTATATTAATTTTTTTAACTATAAATTAATTTTAATTATTATTATTATTTTTTAAACTTTTTAACATATGTCAACTCAATCCATTCAACATTTATATGGCAACTTAAATTTTTACCAAATTTGTTTATGTCAACACAACTCATATGTTTGATGAATTTCAAATTAAAATTGGCAGGTACAGTTAGGGTTTTCCAGGATAACCTAAATCGGATATTCTTCCATTTATAAATAAAATCTTAACTAGCTACCTTATTCCGTTACCCCCATTTAAGTACCTGCCGCCAGTGACATTTACAGAGGAAATTTTTTTCAAATAGTCATTTTTAGTTTTTATTTTATCAACATAGTCATCTTCCTTTTTTTGGTTTATTGAACAAGTCAAAAAATAATTTTTTAGACAAAATTACCTCCATAGCCAAACACTTAAAATATATTCTCTTCTTTCTTTCTAATTTCTTTGTTTTCATTGATAGATAATTTCGGTAAACTTTCTAGTGACCAATATAGCTTGGATCAAGAAGATTCAAGTTGAAATTATCAACTTAAGTCAGTGTTATCAACTTAAAGGAGTGTGTGGTAGCCGAAAAAAAAAAAGGATTTTGTTTGAAAAATATTATATGATGCTGTTTGAATGAGTATTATTTTATTAAATTACATTATGTATAATTTTATTTTGATTAATTGGAGTTTGTGAATATGTTTGCCGCTGGGGAAATGGTCACCACCAGTGGTGACAGAAAGAGGTACAGAATATATGTTCTGGATTTAATTGTTTTATTTTTAAAAATTTTATAATTTAAATAAATCAATTTTTTGCGTTTTAGTTCATTATTATTGATGATTTTAGAACTCAATATAAAAGTTAAGGATTATCTTTTTATTGTTATTTTAGTGTATTTATCGTAATTGAACAAATTTAGTACTTATTTATTATATATTTAAAGATATAGGATTTTTTTTTCTAATTTTCAAAATATTTATAATTAATTTAGAAAAATAGAAATATTTTTAAATTTATGGAGTAATGGTTGTCTTGGAATATTTTTGTTTATTTTTTGTAATTAATATATTAAACTTCAAAAACTTCACATTTTAGTTCCTAGATCAAAATTTGTAAAAATAATATAGTTTGATCTTGTATAATGATTTGGATCATAATCTCTTATGTGTTTGATAAATATTGATTTTCGTTGAATCATGATGATTTTTGAACACTTTACATTTTAGTTCATATTGACCACATTTTTTAAATCTTACAATTTGGTAGCTTGAATATTAATATATTTATCTCTATAAATTAATACTAATATTGTATTGTATTATATTATATTACAGATATGACCGTTATTGTGACTATCATGTTCATTAAGGTGGGTATTAAAAAATTTTATCAAATGATAAAAGAGAAATATGGCAATAAAGTGAAGATTTAACCAATACATATATCTGAAAAAAATCAAATACGAAGCTTTTTGAGTTTGGCTTATAGCAGTTTATTTACAAATCAAGTAGAATATAAAATTAGAATGAAAGTAGTATTTAGACTCAAGTTTTGAACTTTAACTTTTAGTGGATATTGAAAATATTATTGAATTTAAGAACTTTTTGAGTATAAAAGATGATCATTTTATTGACGTGAGAGATTGTAATTTATATTTTATTTTAAATTAATATAAAAAATTTATAATTTTAAATAAGTAGTTTATAAATTAAATTTGATATTTAATAATGGTACAAATATAATAAAAAATACAAAAAATTTTGATAAAAATATGCGAATATTTGCAATAAATTTAATAATTATTAAGTACTTGTTTAAACAAATTTGGTATTGAAATGCAAAACCTATTATGAGTTTGACACAAGTTTGATAGTAAAATTTTTGAACAAATGCTAATGCGAGTTTGACAGTATTTATTGTAAACACAATTAAATGTTATTTTTAATAATAATAAATTAAAATATAAAAATTTTAAAATTTAATAATATATTTTAAATGTATTCTAAATATTTTTAAATTATAAAATTTTTAAAAATACAGTAAAAATACTTATTCTGGACAATGGTGACTGGAAGTGGTGTTTTTGGCCACCGCTTTAGTTAGTTCCACTCTCTTGTTTAATTGTGATTTTTTTTTTTTTTTTAATGAAGGGTTTGAATGAGGTTTGGAGTATGCATGGTCCTGAAAGCCAGAGATCCACGTCAGCATATACACGCCCATGTGGATGATTACTGGATTGTCGAAGAGTGGGGAGTGTTAGTATGTTGAAGAATGGGTGGTCATTGTTAGGAGAGGGTTATTAGATAGAATGATATTGTTGCCTTAATATTATTAATATAATAAAATTATTTAATTAATAAAATAAAAAATATATTTATTAATAATAAATAAAAAATTAATAAAAAATTTTATAAATTTTTATTATTATATTAATTAAATAAT